>JBBBWG010033307.1:55044-112545 GCA_037176905.1 Azolla pinnata
TTATAAAGAAAATAAAGTAAGATCAATCTTCTGTGAAATTTAACGCTCTAGGTAATTGGTAATATATGCACAGGTCATGCAACGAAATTATGAAATCCTACTGGGTAATGCCATCATCTATGAGGCCTTTTAGCATATCATTTAATTTCTCATTTGTCACTTAATTCTGAAATTTCTTATTGCTTTTCAGTCAGCCAGTTCACACTTTACGGCATCCTGAAAGGAAATAAACCAGATTTTCATGTTGCAATGACACCCCAATTGGCAAAGCCCTTTTATGATGCACTTGTTGGAAGGTTCCAGAAAGCTTATGCGGAAGATCGCATAAAAGGTGTGTATTTCCTTGGATCTTGCTTTGGGATTTCCCAATACAATGTTTTAGGAGTCATAACGAATATGAACGTCTTGAGTTGGATACAAACTGTGACACTGTTGCACGAATCTAATCTATGGTTTTATGATCCACAAAAAAACGTTTTCTATAGTAGGGAATGCATGGATATTGAAGTATCCATCTAAAAGTTATCTTAACCCCTTGCTGCAATAAGAATATTCACTACTGTCCGCCTATAAGTCAACTTTTTATGCAGTGAGTGTGGCTGTGTTCGTGTATGGGTGTATCTTTGTACACGTATGTGTCAGTATGTTTGCAAGAGGGTGTGTTGTACATGATGTTGCTTGTGGTTGGGATTGATTAAAACCACTAGGTCTGACGACTTCTCTGTTTATCTATAGAAGTGCAAAAAGTGGGATTAGTATGGTAGTACGCGTTTGGACATAATTTTGAGTCGCATCTGTCTGTCTTTGTCTCGTTTATCCACCCTGAACATGTGACCCCTTGGGTGGGGGTGGAGTCACACTAGGCTCCACTTTCTCTCCTCAGCCCTAATCTCTCACAATCTCTCCAAGAACATTGCTATCTCTCTTCTTCCCTTACTCTTATCGAGGTAGTACATGGCTTTTCGTGCTTGAGCATGTACGATGCCGATGGTAGTGAACGAGGTCAAAAGTGTGACACTCACGACAGTCTGAGCTTGGGAATGTCTGGCCTCTTTTCTTAGTCATGAAAACACGTGGATGTATTGGATGATGCTCACGGTACGTGTTGAGTAAGCTCAACGAGATGTGCCTCAAGATGGTGCCCCTAACACCCTCACAGAGGTGACCAAGTGGCGGTGTAGTCTAGAAGAAAAACATGTGCAGGAACCTGAAGGGCACTAGGAGCATTACAAAAGAGCTGATGAGACAGTATCAAATGCTGTGTGGACACAAAAGAAGCAGAAATGCTCCAAATAATTTTATTTACGACTTTCAAGTTTGGAATTCTAGCTACTAGCTTTTTTCTAAAAACTGTATAGAACACGTTGCGAAATTTAGAAAACAACAATATATTATTTGTGTATGAGCCCTTGCTTGATCGAATATGTGAAGAGTGATGGGCACTAGTAGCTCCACCCTTCAAATATGATTTATGGCTTAAAGTGAGTGAACCATCTCCCTTCCTGTAGACTGCTCAATATGAGTTTTTACCAAACAGATGGAAAAATCCTTTTTGGAGGTTCTTAAATCATTAGAGCCAATTTATATCTTCTGTTGCTTGTATTATTGATGCTACGTTGAAGGATATGTCCAGTCATCTATTACATTTGAATAACTCAGATATAGGTAAACAGTGAGTTTTCTTCTCTGTTTGGCAATATTCTTCGATAATTTCTTTTAACACCACAATGTGCGAAACTCTTTCCTGAGAAAAGAGAGTTTTTTTTTAAATTCAAACAGATGGCCGATTTGGAGCTATGATGCAGGTATGTGCCATTGATCTCAAGAATCTGTTATCCTCGAAATTTCTAGCTGCCTAAAACTTTTAAATACAGGTTCACTTGGTGAATGATGGACCTGTGACAATTCAACTTGATTCCTGTAAATCTAATAATAGCAAGGACTAAATGAGGCGCCAAGCATCATGTCAGTTCTTTTTGAATTTTCCAATGTATCCTTCATGATCATGTACTATTAGTATCTGTTGATCATGCAGCAAGATTGCAATGTGAGGTCAGCATGGGAACTGATGGCAATTGGAACCAAAGAGGCATTTGATTTGGATGGATTATATTACTTTTATGTTGAACATAGACATCGATTTGGTTTCAATGATTATTGGAGCTTCCAGATGGTGATAATGTAGGCTAATGAAAATATTTGCCAGGGCTTTTTGTGGAATTGTATATACATTCATTACGTTTTGAATGTACTCGAAATGGCATCTGCAGCAAGATTGGCCTTGATTATATGGTAGTCTACGTTTGGCAGCAAATTTTCTCAGTTTCATTATTGAACAGTGTGGAGCTAGGTAGAACCCATAGGGGTCATAAGGGAATTCATCAAACCTGTCGTACACAGAAACTGCAATCTAAGTGTGTTGAAATTTTGATCTCATGGTTCTAAACTTCAGTGCTAACTGGACATTTGGTGCTAAACTAGAAGCGTGATAAGCTTTGCATGCTTGAGATTGTTAACTGTGGTTTTTTTTTTTTACTAACCAGTTTTATTGACTCGGTAAAGGAATAGCTTGTCACACATCAATTCTAAATTGATCATGTGTCGTATCACACGGTGGAATTGATTGATTGATTGATAATGGTCTTTGCACAACCAAAGATGCTGTTGCCCTTTTGCCATATGTAGCCTCAGGTGGAGATGGCACAATGAAGCAGTGACATGTACAAAGATTTAAACAGAATGGAGCAAATTATCTTATGGAAGACATCAGAGGAAGTGGGGCGGAGCAAGGTCAAGCGAGTGAAGACAGCAGGAGGCCCCAAGTCAACTGCATGGATGGCGAGAGCGAGATAGATACACAATGCAGAGGGATCTGGTAAGTGCACTCTTTGGCATACATGCGCGAGAGAGAGAGAGAGAGAGAGAGAGAGAGAGAGAGGGAGGGAGAGAGAGAGAGAAAGAGAGGGATCTGGTATTATGCGTGTATTGCTCTGATTGGATTGGCATCCTAGGATGCAGGAATTGTGCAGGAGGTTAGTAGGAGGAACAGGTTAGTGAGCAAGAGGAGGAGGAGGCTGGAGACAATGGAAGCTGCAGCGGTGGCGGAGAAGGAGGAGGAGGTTTGATAGCCGGGGGGCCCAGCCATCTCGATGGTGGCGAATGTGGAGAGATCGGCGGGAGTGAAGCTGTGGGCCGAAGGGCGGAAGTTGGAGACAGAGTTCCCGCGGTTCCAGACGTGGTTGAGGACGGTGGGGGAGCCTGGCGGCAGCTCGAGGCGGACGTAGATGAGGATGGAGTTGCCGCGACTGATCTGGACCTGCATGTCGGAGACCTGGTAGGAGATGGGCGAGCACGCGAGCGGAGCCCCGCCCTTGGTCGCGGCCGTGACATCGTAGGTCAGGATGGTGCTCCCGTTGGTCGCCTGGAACGCGATGAAGGCTTGGGTGCCGATCATCTGCCGCGGCGACTGCGGATTCAGCCCCCACCCGACCCACCCGCCCGAAGTCGGAGCTGTCCCCGAGAACAGCACCTCCAAGGTACGCCACTGGTACCCGTACTGATTCTGGTTCTGGTTCTGGTAGTTTTGATTGTTGTTGTTGTTGTTGTTTCCCATTCCGTTGTTGCCCGTTCCGATGTTGCCCATTCCGTTGTTGCCATTGTACTCGCCCACTCGCTTTGTTCCTCCTCCGATGCCGCCTGTCCCACCTACCCCGTCTCCGCCGCTGCCATCCCCAGGCCCACTGATGTTGCTCCCACTCTGCCCATTTCCACTGTTTCCACCACCTGGAACATCTCCAGTATATCCACCATTCTGCCCATTTTGCCCATTCTGCCCATTTTGCCCACTTTGCCCATTCTGCCCATTTTGCCCACTTTGCCCATTCTGCCCATTTTGCCCATTCTGCCCATTCTGCCCATTCTGCCCATTTTGCCCATTTTGCCCATTTTGCCCATTTTGCCCATTTTGGCCATATCCACCGTCTTGACCATCCTGACCGTTTTGGCCACCGCCATAGTTGTACCCGCTGCTGTCATTGTACCCCCCGCCGTACCCACCATATCCCCCTCCTCCCCCAGCCCCTCCGAGGTTCCATGCCAGCATCGCGCCCTGCGACCTCAGGTCTCGGCAGCTCGAGAACTGCAAGCTCTGCCCCCTGAACTCGTACGACATCATACATGTGCCTCCTGCTCGTTCGGCTGCTAGCAACAGGAGTGCTACCACCACGGCGAGGAAGGGTTTCATGGCCATGAAGCAGGGCTCCATTGGCTCTCTGCCCCCAGTCAGCTTCATCATCCCTGGCTTTTGATTCGAAGCCTCAGTAATTAGTCTGAAGAACACGATAGTCAAGACACAAACAGCAATGCAACATCTCTCAGAGGTCTACACAACCACCATATATACAGATATATGTACGAGGGCAAGAGGTTGAGAGATTACATGCTGGAATTGGGTGCCTTCTGTTTGGATACCTGTATGCAGTTCCTAACACCTTCTAAACTTGGATTCGGAGGTGTTAAACACCTTTTCATGTGCTGTTTGCAGTTTATATACTGCAATCTCTCTGAGTAAAAGAGCACATCATAACCGGAAAAGAAAAAAACCAGAAACTTCAGCAGACGCCATCCATCTCTACTCTCCACCTACTACATTTCTGCTATTCTAACAGTGAGTTTGGCCTCTACCCTCTACCTACCTCCCCTTGCTCACTTCTGACTAGTTGTGGAGACTGTGCCGCTTGACAAGGTACGGGAAACTCGCCGAGTCAAGCCTCTACATCTTCACCCTAGGGTGTCAGAAATGGTGCTTATCTATCTTTTAATCAGTTTAGGTTTCACTCTCGCAAGCAATATAAGCGATCTGTCGTCATTAGAAATCAAGGCTATCTAAAACTGATTTCATGCATGTCGAAACAAATGGCTTGAAAAATTCTGCATTCATCGTAATGTTCTTTACATCTATGGTCTCTCCGATCGATCATGGTCCTTTTTCTGTTCATGGTAAAGTTACACAGACTCAGGTGGATTAACACTGTCAAGAACACGCAATCTGTGAATGGCAATCAAGCAAATCATCACATTACTTGATTCTTTCACTACTCAAAAGTGCAATTTGTGCATACTGCCAACTTATCACAAATGGCAGACTAATTTCGTGCTTAATGTGCACTAATTACTAGAAATTGTCGATGGGCTTGCTGTTTGTTATGCTCACTAATTAACGAAGCTCATGGACTTGCCAAATGAAAATGGTTTAGGCACAAACCATTTTGTTGGAAAAGAAATTCGTTCCATTCAACTCCTGTAGTAGCTCGAATTCAGCATCAATTCATGGATCTAGATCTTAGAAACTAGCTGTAACTGTCACTTATGCTTCTGACTTCAGACAATTACAGATATATCCAGCTTCAATCATCCCCTACATTCCTGTTGACTGGAAACAATTCACGTATACTCGCAAAAAGTCAAGGATAAATGTGGAGTACGAGGTCCATGTTCTGATCAGAAAACAGATGCCTGAAATATTATGGAGGAATTTGACCAGAAGCAGCTTCAATTTCTGAGCAATTTGTCCATGGAACGTATGTTTACAAAGATTACCACTAAGGTTACCCAAAAGATGTAGTGACTCCAAAAGGTTATGGTGATCACAAATGTTACAGCGAGAAGGAATATTACATTTGCAAGTGTATATCCACGAGGACATCGGTAGTTACATTCTTAGTTTCAATCCCAGATGCATAGTAGAAACATGCTTCTTGCTTTGGAGGATAACTGAAACTAAGATTGTCAACAAGAATACAGAGGAATCCTCACTCCAAATCAGCGATCCCAAGGTTCGACACGATAATTTTCAGCTGATCTACAAAATCAGACCCTGTAGCATATTCAGTAAGCAAGCCGACTGCAATCCCAAACATAGCCCACCTGAAATGAAAAAAGAAAACCTTGAAATATGAGTCCTTGATGGATGCAGATTTTCCACTTCATATAAATACACGTTACCAATCTACACACAATCATAGATCAATGATTAAAGATTGGGGACACGAAACAATGTGAACACAGGATCCGAACAGAATATAGTATTTCCTATGTTTTTACATAGGCTTGGACCTGTGGATCTTGATAAAAACACCACGTTATGCTCTACTTCCTGAAGTTCACAGTAATTAACAACAGATACATAGGAATCATAGTTGCAAGTGATCTCTTTATATTTTTGCGCCAGCTGAGCTAGCAGATTTGGCCAGCCCTATGAATAAATGGGACCCTTGTGGCTAAATCAAGCTCTTCATAACTCAAGCATCAGGATCTATATGCAAGCTCTGCATAAAAACCTGGAGGATGAGTACCATATCCCTTTCTGTTACGAGATAACCTTGTTTATCTGGTTCCATGGGTCAAATTTGGCCTCCTCTGTAGAACAATCTTTTCTATTCTGTCTGTCTCTCCCTGCTTCACATACCTGAATCCATGATTTGTCCAATAAGCAAATTTTGAGCTCTAGTAAAAGTTACTACATTCTCTTCCTTTCTTCTACTCTTCACCACCAACTACATGCTAGCAGAGATTGGCTGAATTTAATTTTCAGATGCATTCTGATTTAGTAGCAGTCACGTTCAATTTTAATTTCAGAAAAAATACCTGCGTTTCAGTAATGGGTAAATGCCAATCATAAATCCTGTTACTCCATATACATACATGCCACGGTCATCTAACCATCTGTCGGAACGAGGAGAAAGGGCCATAGTTCTTATTCATACATATTTGTATAACTACACATCTGTCCGGAAAGCTTTTCTTGTACAATCTTCTGAAGAAGAGGCTACGCATGATGGGCATCCGTAAACTATCTCTGTATCTTCTAGCTGGTGATTTTCAACATGGCTTGGCACCTCCCCTTTGGGTCCATTTGAGAACTACGTATCCATTTAGTCCACCCATTCTTATTTCTGTGCTCTGATGCAAACTTGAACTTGGATCATTACTAGAGAGAGAATGACTTACCAGAATCTCTTCTTTCCTCACATAAAACTGTTTGGAGATACATCTTTCTACCCTTCCATAATCTCCAGGAGCTGAACATATGTTACAATGAGCACTGCCAATCTGCTGTGTTCTTCCATACCTTTCTTTATAGTCATACAATTACTGGCAGTACCCTCCAATCATATATACTCTTGAGCTTTATCTCGCAACCTCTGCCAATTTCTGGGTTCCCTGAACCTCTGTCCGTTCCCAGAAAAAACTAAGTATCTTCCCCTTTCTACCTCTTGCATATACCTTGATTCCATAACCTATGATCACCTTGTGACTTGCCTTTGAAACGGCTCCATAGATAGCTTACCTGCCTCAAGCATTCAGATGATGAGATCATGACATTGATCTTTGAACACTTTAATTAGCTTGGGAATCAGACACCTTAATGAATGGATCTGGAACGATGGCCTTTGAACACCAAAACACACTGTTATGAACTACATCCACTGACAAAACAGAATAGATCATCCATGGCATGTTAATTTTCACTCTCAGATCAGATTTTCAGTGAGATTGTAGTGGCCCAAAGTGAATCTGCGCATAATCCCCTCAACTTCTCGACATGCCTCCCCCACAATCCAGATCAAAGGAATCAATTGACAAGTAATCATCCCTGAAATTTTGAACAATGTTGGTTATGGCTCCAGATGCATCTGCAACCCTGTGCCCTCAGTTTCTGGAAAAATTGAAGCAAGTCTCGCACACAATCCAAACCGGAAGTATTAATTAGTATGACAAATGTTGATCCCTCAACATCTGAACCCACGTCATCAGCTATAGCTTCAAATGCATTTGCAACGCAATGCCCAGAGATTCGAGTCAAAAACAAAGATGGCAACTAATCATTTCTTATATCTGAACGCATGTCAGTGGCTATGGGTCCAAATGCATCTGCAACACAATGTCTGCCAGAATCCAACCAAATCCCCCACACAATTCACATCAAAGGTATTGGTATGATAAAGCAATCATCCCTCGGAATCTGAACACAAGTTGATGAGTGATTCCCCACTCTTTCATTGTAGATATGCATCTCAAGCTCCCTTGGTAGATGGCCAAACTTTTCCTTTGCAAAATTATTCGATGGAAAATTCGTGCCAGATTTGATGGTGCCTTGAAACTCTTTCACCGAGATTCTCTCAGGATAACCGTTCCATGTCTCGCGACCATCAGCTTATCGACATTGTTTCGAGAACTCATACACAACAGCAATGGAATTTGTTCTCGGGTGAGACTTCCATTGTAGGATGTGCATATGCTCAAAATATACATGAAACCCCGATCTTTGAAACAAAATGGCAGTCAGAGCCTTTCATCGATCGATTCATTTACTCGATCTAAGAAATATGCCACAAACATAGGGAATCGACTGATCGTAAGAATTGCTGGAAAACAGAATCTTTCAAACCAGAGTCTAGGATCAGCAGTTTCATTCACCAAGAACAAGGACACGATTGCTACGCACCTGCCGTTGTTGATCTCATTCTTTGCGTTCCACCCGAAGATCCGGCCCTCTGCAGCTTGGCTCTCGTACTTCCTGTCGAGAAAATACTCTTGCATTTCTTTGGCGCGCTGCCTCTGATACTCAACAGTGACGGAGGAGGAGGAGGAGGAGGAGGAAGAAGAAGGCGGAGGAGGGGGCGGGCGAGGGGGAGGGGGAGAAGAAGAAGAAGGAGGAGAAGGAGGCGTGGGCGATGGCGATGGCGAGATGGCCTCTTTCACGGGGATGGAGGGGCGGCGAATGGGGCCTTCAGGGCCTGCAGAGCATCGGATGGAGAGGGAGACAGGCGAGAAAGACGAGGACGAAGAAGAAGAGCAACAAGAAGCAGAAGATCTGGGGAAGATGGAGGAAGAAGGCAGGGTAGGGTTGAAGGGAGCCGGGTTGAGGAGGAGAGACGAAGAGGGGGAAGTCATGGCGATGAAGAAAGCAAGCGAAGGCGGTCTGCGGCGATGGGGGGCGGGGAGGGGGCGAGCTATGGCGATCTCTCTGCGTCTTCTTCTGCGTGCTGCAGATGATCGAACGTGGAGCATCTGTCTGCCCCTTATCCTTCGTCTTCACCATCGCCGCCGCTCTCACCATCGTCACCATCGTCACCATCGTCACCATCGCCACCATCGTCACCATCGCCACCATCGTCACCATCGCCACCATCGTCACCATCGTCACCATCGTCACCATCGTCACCATCGCCACCATCGTCACCATCGCCACCATCGCCACCATCGCCACCATCGCCACCATCGCCACCATCGCCACCATCGCCACCATCGTCATCACCATCATCACCATGACCACCGCCACCACCATCATCATCATCATCCTCACCGTCGTCGTGATCAAAGGTCCCCAACTAGTCTCAGGTCTTTTGGATAAACAAGTTTCCCATTGATCCCATTGGATAACCGAGATCGAACTAGCCTTACATTGGTTCAATAAGGGTTATGCCTATGATATACCCCTTCAATCGAAGAGTAGTGCCGAAAACAGCTCGATCCCCGTCTTCATCTTCTTTTCTTTGGAGAGAAGATCCCATCCATTAGTTATACAAAGACACAACCTCAGTAGTGAGCTGTATAAAAGGGTCCGCTTATGAAAATTAAGCCGCTGAGTTTGAGCAACAAACTATGTCTCCTCTGATGCCATCAAACCATCCTCATAGTGTATGTAATTATTTAGGTTTGGGCTTCCCGAGTTGACTCCACTAGGGAAGGATAATTTCCTCCGATACCTTTGTGCACCCGCTCTTCCAGATCATCGTCCACAAGCTTATTCCATTTAGTGGCGCCCCCTGCCTCTTTCAATTCCTCAAAATATTTCCTGGTTTGGATCGTATCCCTGACCGTCGAATTCGGAGGAGGGTCTTCAAAGTCTGTTCGGATCCGGAAGTTTTCGCTCGAAAGCGAAACTTACCTTTTGTTCTCTTTGTTTTTTTTGTAAAGCGAACAACTAGAGCAGAATTGAGCTGGACGAGGTTCTTTTGGGCGGGCGGCGGTGATGATTCCAGCACATGGATCGGGGGGCAAAACAGAACACTACTTCATCGATCCATCGACTGGTCGATCGATCGATCAAATGATCGATCCATCGACCAATCAAACGATCGATCCATCGAACGATCGAACGATCGATCCATCGACCGATCGAACGACCGATCAAACGATCGATCCATCGACCGATCGAACGACCGATCAAAAGATCGATCGATCCATCGATTGAACAATCCGTTCACACGCATCGCATCATCACACGGATCGATCCGTTCACACGCATCGCATCACAGATGGGCCAAGACGGACAAAAGGCCCAAGTGTGAAACCTGAGTCGCGGTCCGACGAAATTAGGGTTTCCCCTGTTCGTCTTCATCGCCATAAATCCTTCCTTCCTTCCCGTGCTCCATCGCCATCGCCATCGCCATCGCCATCGCCTGCACAGCCCTTAAGAGCGCCTTCCCGACGCATCTCAGCCTTGGCTCGCCTGCGCTCTGCACACACAGACTGCTCTTGCTTCTCTGTGTGCCCCGCTGCGGCGATCAAAGCTGCGTCCCCTGCCCCATGGGAGGTCATCGAGTCATAGCTGTGCCACAAAGAGATCCGACTCGGAATGCGCCGCAGGGCGGGAGGCTTCCTCCCCCCCTGCCGCATCCTCGCCGCCCCTTCCCAAACTCTTGCGCTTAGAGTCCTGTCTGTCCGTCTGTCTGCAGCATCGGGATGATTCTGCGCAATAGGAGGCGGCGAGGAAATCCTTCCCCAAGCAAAAGAAGGACCACGTTTGTTGTTCCATTGCCTGTGTCGGGAGAGAGGAGCGGAACGTTGAGCGATTCTGTGGATTCTTTGCGTTTTTTTTTGCCCTAGGCCGAGCGTCGTGCTTCGTAAGGAAAGAAGCGACGTGGTATTCCGCGAGAAAGGTTCCAGACGCGGCACACATCCCCCGCCCCACGGTGGGGATGCGTGATGGGCATAGATTCAACATCCTTTGTCTGTTTCGACGAGGATGAAGAGGAAGCTCGTCGCTGATGAATGGCGGAAGCTGTGCCATCCATGGCGATGGCATCTCTACAGATCACGGTCCAGCTGCTGTGATATGCATAGAAGCAGCGTAGACATGGATACACGAAATCACTCACTGACCCACTTGTATATTGCCTTCAGGAAGTAGTTCTGTTGGCTGCATCCTGTCATGGAGCAGCACCACTGCAGAAACCATGGGTGCAATGATCCATACATCATTTTGAAGATGGTAAGGAAAGCATTAGTTTAACAGAGATGTTCCGGAGGGTTCACAAGATCAACTGAACACACATACCTGTTCCCAACATGCTGAAAAATGTAGGAAGATTTGACGCTAGTATGGGATTAGATCACTTTAAACTCTTTTGAGGTCTGAAATTGAATCCTCTAAGCTGCAAGTTTCTGAGATGTTGGAGGGGAATGTGAACCTAGAAAGGTAAAAAAATGCTTCGGGTTAAATGGAGACCTAGCCATCAATTGAGATATTGACGGTGCACTATATGCAAAACCGATGAATTGCCAATTAAGAAGATATCTTTGATTATGCATACCAACAGACGCTGTTGACCCCATCGACAATGTAAATTTAGACGTAAGATTTGAGCTCAACAGTGAAGTGTACATTTTGAACGACACAAAGCTTGGAGAAAATGCCACCTACTGTTCATTACAAACATTTGTACCTGTACTGGTGGCACGCCCACATTGATAGTTGGCACGCCGTCTCATCACAAAGTTTGCCACAAAGTTTGCTCTAATTTTAGCAAAAATTAACGACACTCTTCAAATTCAGCTTTTTCCTCACACTTCGATCAAGCTTAATCTGCCCATCCAATCAAGTCTGTGTATATACTAAACGTCATCCAGCCATTAAATTAAATGAAAAAACAGGTTTGTCAGGAATGACGATACATTTAGATAAAATATGGTTGTGGTTAATGTCAAGTTATCCGTATATATCAACATCCAGGTAGAGAACATACCTGAGTAATCCTTTCAGAAGCTCAAAATTTGTTTTGGCATTTAAGTACATGCGGAATTAGTGTACAAGTTTTGCAATAATGAGAACGGGGAGTGGAGTATGAGATGTGTATCCGTTGAAGTGGCTTGTCTGACAGCTGATACAACAAAACATGCATTTCAACATTCGCTAGCAAGATCAGCAAACCCCACACTTCGATCAAGCTTAATCTGCCCATCCAATCAAGTCTGTGTATATACTAAACGTCATCCAGCCATTAAATTAAATGAAAAAACAGGTTTGTCAGGAATGACGATACATTTAGATAAAATATGGTTGTGGTTAATGTCAAGTTATCCGTATATATCAACATCCAGGTAGAGAACATACCTGAGTAATCCTTTCAGAAGCTCAAAATTTGTTTTGGCATTTAAGTACATGCGGAATTAGTGTACAAGTTTTGCAATAATGAGAACGGGGAGTGGAGTATGAGATGTGTATCCGTTGAAGTGGCTTGTCTGACAGCTGATACAACAAAACATGCATTTCAACATTCGCTAGCAAGATCAGCAAACCCCACACTAAAGCCATTTCGAACATCAAGTGAACGGGATAACTCAAGCAAGTGGTATCTGTTTTTTATCACGTTCAATTCTGCAGGCATTCATAAAGGTCTCCGATATAACCACGTTGGGTATGAATGGCATTGTATCGATACAATCCTCTGCCTCCACCATAAGAGATGCCCGTCCAAACAGATCTACCATACACCCATAGTGCTCGATAGAAGGAAGAATATTATAATCCTTCCCCATCAACCGGAAAATATGGCATGCATCCTTGATGAGGCCTGAGCGGCTGCAGGCATTGAAAAGGCTCGTAAATGTAATCTCATCTGGCCTCTGACCTTCCTCTCGCATTTGATGAAACGCATCAAGAGCATCTTTTCCACGGCCATGTTGTGCATATACAGCAATTATAGCATTCCATAACACTAAGTCCCGTACATTCATATCATCGAAAACCCATCTTGCACTCTCCACGTTCATACATTTTCCATACATGCTAATGAGAGAAGTTGCTACGGCCACATTAGAGCAAAGTCCACAATTGATTATCGAGCTGTGAACAAGTTGCCCTTCCTCTACAGCTTCTAGATTTCCACATGCAGCAAGAACAGAAAGAAACGTGAATTCGTTTGGTTGGACATGGCTCGAAAGCATCTGTTTGTACAGCTGAAGAGCTTGCCGAGGATGTTGCACATGAGCTCCGATGATAGACGTCCATGAAACAATATTTCGGGATTGCATTTTCTCGAATACTGCACATGCATTGGCGACATTACCACATTTCCCATACATATCTATTAGTGCATTTTGAATGACAATGTCAGAAAAGAAACCGCTGCCCACAATTTCGGCATGGATAGCCTCACCATGCACCAAAAAGCTAGGACTGTTACATGCACCAAGTATACTCGAAAATGTGATGGCATTCGGTTCAACATCATTTTCCCTCAATTGTTGAAACAGCATGAGCGTTTTCTTGCTATCTCCATGCTGGGCATGAACCAATATAATAGCATTCCAAGCTGCAATGTCCTTATGCTGAATCTTCTCAAACACAAACAAAGCATCTTCTTTAGTCTTGCATTTCCCATACATAATGACGAGAGACGTTCCCACAACGGCATCAATATCAAGCCCATTAAGAACTGCACTGGCATGGATCTGTTCCCCTTCTTCAGCATGGCTTGGGTTCAAACAAGTGGCAAGAATCGTACTAAAAGTGTATGCGTTCGGTTCTACACCCTCTGTAACCATCTTTCGGAAAAGATTGCGAGCCTCGTCGAGTCTCCTATGATGTATATACGCTGAGATGATAATGGTCCACGAGAACACATTCGGCTCATCTAGGCAATCATCGAACACGAACTGCGCCGCTTCGAGGTCGCCGCATTTGCCGTACATTTCCATGAGGAAATTACATGCGTAGGTATCTTCTTCGTAGCCATTCACGAGCATATGCTGATGGAGGAAACGGCCAGCGGGGAGGGAATTGGCATGAGTGCAGCTCTTGATGAGAACCACGAGGGTCTCGGGATCGAGCTCGAGGCTCTGCGCGTCCAGAAGGCTCACCGCCTCTTTCAAGAGCTTCAGCGTATGCTTAGATCGGTGCGCCAGGAATTCATGTTCTTGGGCACGTTTCTTGGGAATCTGCCGGCTGAGAAACCCTAAGGACCTCCGGTACTTGGGCTCCTCGTTAGCACAGTCAGGGCGATCAAGAGCTAGGGCGTGGAGGGGGAAACAGGGCTCGTACCTGAGGAGCATCGTTGACTGTCTGTCGTCCGCTCACCTGCATCGCCATGGCATCGAGCTCAGACCGCCATAGCCACCATTTCTATCCACTGCACTAGTACAGAAAATGTTCTATTTTTATGTCGAAAATCGTTCATGCAAAACTGGGGAGTTTTAACGCCCACTAAAATTGAAAAATCTTACAGATTTTTAGGCCGAGTTTTCTCTCTCGCTAAAGATTTAAGACCGATTGAATTAGATTACGAAGTCATTAACTCCTGTTAATCGAAAATACGGTAAGGGAATCGAGCAATAAACAACAACGGGAAGTAGGAATCAAATGGTAAATAGTTGTAAGGAAGATCATGAATCAAAGACCATGAGAAGAAATAGGTGGTAAGCAAAGGATAGAATTGATTCACAAGGATCCATTAGGAATTAAGCGATTAGCGATAAAAGTAGGTGTCGATTGTAATTGCTAATTTTTAGTGGGCATTAAAATGTAATTAATAAATTTTATAAGGAGTTCTTTTGGTGACTTCCCCTATGCAATCATTTCTGTGAAAATGTTGTTGTCGTTGTCATGGAAATGTTATTGGAGATGGGGTATTGAATCAACTAGTCGAATCTCTCGAGTCTACCCGATTGTCGCTGGAGTCATGGAAATGTTATTGGAGATTTGATCGTCGACACGGCAGATTGTCGCTGGAGTCTACCCGATTTGATCATCGAGAGCAGATCATCTCTGTAGATCTGATTCTCCAACATTTGATACCAAAACAGGAGAAAAAAGATGCAAACCAACGCAAATTTGGTACCAATCAGAGCACAATATGCAGACATCATTAGACTTCACAGATCAGACAGTTTACCAAATCATTACCAAAGACTAACAAGCTCTTTATCCACAATCACAAGACACGACACATTGAGCTCAACAAGAAGGAATCCGAGTTCTGTATCATTCCAAATCAATTCAAAAGCAACCTTCTGCAGCACCACAGATACATCGCAAACATGTTTTTGCATTGTAAGAATCCCACTATGAACACTTTACATGAGAATCATCCACAGATCAAATGAGGATAGTATAGGCATATATGAGTTTTCCCTATACAAAAGAAAAACAAAAGCCTCCTCGACACAGCAGCTTAGGCTGTGCAGATTCCAAGTTATGGAAGGTATGGTTGGGATGGAAACATTTAAATACTGTACGAAGTTCTGAAAATGGCCAAGACCCAAGCTTAGCAGGTGGAAACTGCGGTAAACCTGAACAAATTGTCTAGATTTACCAGCATTCTGGCATTGCTTGCAAAGGAAACAATACAGAGCATGCAGTGGATGTACGGTCCCGTTCAGGCCCTTGTTAATGTCCAAATCCCCGAGCCATGATCCCAAAGCTAAGCTCAGGCCCTCAGAATCTTTCGACTACGCCGAGCTCGATCATTATGCTCAAGGATTTGAACACATTTCACATCAACAAGGAACGTGAACACGGGCCGTGCATATAACTGCAGCCACCACTGTGTCAAGGTTTTGGATGTGGCATCTATCCAGACTCCAGCATCTAGTGAAACCACTAAAAGGAAGTAGCACAGTGCAACCATCACTGCACCATGGTTGTTTAGACCCTCAACATCGAATAACGATGAATCAAATACATGCTGAGAACCCCGCCAAATGAAGTCAGCTGTTGTATTGCATTCGCGGGTGTTGCGTTTGTTGCTGGCGCGGCTGCTGGTTAAATGGCTGCGTGTATTGTGTGAATGGCTGAGAGTATATATGGTTCATCATTCCCTGCATCATCATGCAAAGCATCCATTCATTCAGACAGGCTCTCACAGCCCACAAAGCTGCCTCTCATTCTAGCATATACCTGTGATGGCAGATGACCAAAGCGAGCCTGGCTAGCAGGATCATCTTGCATCCGGTCATTATACCCAATTTGCGTAAATAATCCTTGGGACCCATGCGACATATAATCCTGTAACTTCAAAACATAAGCATGTTGGTGAACTAAACACAGCTCTTATCAACAATTGGCATTTAAAACCATGTACTAACCTGTGATGCAAAATCATTGCTTGGGGCCGCATGCGAGTACCCGCTTTGAGAATTTGAGTTCAGAAAATCCCCAGCAAAAGAGTTTTGAGTCGCCTGGGTCACATAGTCAACTCCATACCCGCTTGGTGCGGCCTGATAATAGCAGCAGCAAAAATAAATATACACAGGCTTTCAAAAGACTACGAAGAAGTACAATACATCAATAAAGAGGCTACCGAGAAGCTTCAGAAGGCCCGAGCCTACCTACAATAAGTTAAAGTAAAGGCGTATGAAATGAGCAAAAACAATACCTGGGTCGAAAACTCTGTACCCGTGTATGCCACATGGGAACCCTGGCTCTTAAAATCATCACCTAGGAAGTCCTGTTACAATGTTTGAAGCCTTGAGGTTTAGCAGACAATTAAGTACATACACAATGATAAATGAATGCCTTGAGAATGATTGGAAAATGATACTCTGATACAGCTAAGGACAAAAAAACTGCACCTGCGACATTCCACCTAATGAAAATCCCTCTCGAAGACTTTGACTCAAACCTTGGGATGGCATCTGTGTTAATAGGGACGGAGATGCTATAGTCAGACACAGACAAATTGAAATCTCTCAAAAAAATCTTTAAAACGACACCCATGCCTGTGTCATCAAGCCTGTCTGAGATAGGGCTCCACCAACCGAAGCCTGGGTACTAGGATTGTCAATACCCCCAAAGTTGAACCCAGAACCAAGATTACCCAATTGCTGACCCAGTTGATGATGAGGAAGATGACCTCCTATTGGACCACCAGTACTACCACGGCCCATACCAAAACCTCTATTCCCTGTTTGTGGGCCTTGAGGTGCCCCACCAATTGGTCCATGAACAGCACCACGTGAAGGGATAGCATATGGCTGTGTAAGAGGAGCAGCAAATGCAGGAAGTGGGATCCGTGGCATTGGGTAAGGAGAACCAGCAGGCTTGTGGCTACCATTTGAAACTAGGCCTCCATAGGACATGTATGAGGTTCCTGTTATACAAGTAACAAACGTTATAAAGAGCTCAATGTATATGAATGTTTCCATTCATGATATCAATGCAATAGCTAAAGATTTACCCCGTCCATCAACCTTGCCACGGCCATTTCCACGCCTATCAGCAAGCCCCGGCGACCCACTAGCAGTTGGTACAGGGACAAATCCATCTCCAGGAACCAAAGAACCACCTGGATAGACCCGTCGCTCGTTATAAACCTGCCAATAACAAATTAATTATTTAGGAAGCCCTATTCATGAAAATAAATCAAATGAACAAAAAAATGCTATACCTTCTTTGGTTTCTGGAACTGCACCATACTTTGCTTCAAGTTATTAAGTGGGCCTTCAACAAGGCATTCATGCTCCTTCATTGAACAAAATCCCATAGTTAATGAGTAAAACGAGAACACTTCTCAAGCATTCAGGTATTTTAACATCGGAATTGCATGCATAATAACTTAAGGTACCTTATAATGAGTCAATAAGCTGTTCCACAATGGTTGCTTGCTAAGGACCTTTGGGTTTCCCAGGATAACAACACCATACCTTGCTCTTGTCAATGCGACATTCAAACGACGAGGGTCATTCAGAAAACCAATTCCCTATATAGAAGTCCAGTATGAGATAATGCTGTTAAAAATCAAGAATGAAGAAATATATCAGAATGAAAAATTACTTGCCTGATGCTCATTACTTCTCACACAAGAAAGAATTATGAAATCCTTCTCCCTTCCCTGGAAAGAGTCAACACTAGCAACCTGCACAAGTGCCCATTTCAAAATGAGTTTTTCTAAATTGAGAATATTTCCTGTGGAGTGTTGTATGAATCAACGTACCTCAATATCCTTATACAGTTGCTGCCGCAATGAACCATTTCTTGCCATATGGTTTACAATATATGCACGTTGACCCTCATAAGGAGTTATTACGCCAATCTGAACAAGGAATGAAAGATTGATAGGTGGCTAGACTTCACAAGTCAATTACAACAAAATGAACCAACTTTGCTTACCTGACTAGAGACAACCCCACTTTTCAGGAAAGTAGTGACGATCTTCTCTACATTTGCAGCTTCTGTTCTGTTAAGATATGAAGTTCCACTAGCACTTATTTCTTCTTGTCCCATCTGCCCATAAATTATAAGACATTCAAACCCCAAATCCACATCTCAAAACTCCAGAACTTTGAATTACAGTTTAACTGACTAACATTAGCTGGACACTGAGAACAAACCTGAACATAAAAGAACATCGGCCGATTTGGCACAGGCCAAGGAAAATCAATGCCCACAGATAGCCGTTCATTCATAGTGATTCCATTCTGCAGTGTCCCCTCGTAGAAGTTATTTGAAGGAAACTCGGAAAGAGCTGGGTGCATTCGATATTGCACCTGACCACAAACACAAAACCAGACTGTAAAACCTCCTGCTTGATTGTGACGTATAATTAATATGGAACCATGTTAAGGAAAATACCACTAATCGTATTGGTTTCACACCAAGCAACACAAGACGTTCAAACAATGATTGTGCAAGCCCTGCACGTGCAGCTTTTTTACACATTATCACAGGACCGAGTTGACAGTGATCACCAACCAAGACAACCTTCACAGGAAAAGGCATCACAGTTAATCAACCACCTTGTTGCTTCTTCCAAAAACCACGAACATAACCAGAAACACATCTAACCTGCTTTGCACCCAGTACAAGCGGTATTAAACATTCCGGTTCTGTTGCCTGAGTACTCTCATCAATCAAAACCTACAAACAGCAATTACACATTATAATCTGATGTACTATTGTTGTGCTTTTAGTCGTTTCATTGGCATTCAAGTTTCAGACCTGTCGAAATCTAAAATTGAGGAGCCTTGGATCTCCAGCACCGACACAGGTACAACAGATAACATCAGCACTTTGAGCAATTTCCCGCTCGGTTGCCCTCTTCAGTGCCTTATATTTCTTTTCATCAGCACTAGACAGTTCACCTAAATTTTCAAATACAGTTAATTATTTTGTTGCATGTATATGGTAAATGCTATCGAAAATAGGAAGGATCAGACCTTGTTCATCCTTCAACAGTTGTAATTTGTGAAGCTCACTTTTTTCAGAAGTATCCAGATGCTTCACCTGCCCATCAAAACAAAAGTAATTTCAATTCAGACTTCCACCTGGCTTTACTTGTTTTTCTCCAACCAGACCATTCTTTCAACCGAACTCATTTGGCAGAACTCATTTGGCAGAAGAAGTGACCTGATAATGTAGTGTCAATTGTTCCACAGGAGAACTAACTGCTTCTCGAGATTTCGCACACAACCTGACAACCTAAATATACAAAAAAAAAGATCTGTAACCAGAAGAAATGATGCACTAACCACTCACTCGTATGCAAAATACCATACCTTCAACCCAGTAGCACTGATCTTCTCTGAAAGTTGGTCCACTGCAACATTACTTGGAGCACATACTAGGACCTAGAGTAATTGAAGCACTCAGCATACGGATGATCAACAAAACAAATATAGAAAATTAATCTGAAAAGAAAGCAGACGACATTACTTGTCCTTGGCCTTGCTTAGCGAGGTGATACACAATTGCTGCAGATGTAACAGTTTTTCCAGTCCCAGGTGGACCTTGGATCAAGCTGACTGGCTTTTGGAGTACACTCTTCACAGCTTGAACCTATGAACGACAGTTATGTTAAGAAAATGAAGTTGCCAACAGAAAATTGACCACGGTGCATATTTACATTTTAAAGCAGCTTAATCTTCTCTATTTGAAGGCGAAGATAATGAAGTGTGAAAGTGTCAGTGCTAAGATGACAATTAAGGAGGCTGCCCAAACTTACAAAACACGGGATATCACTCAGTTAAGGGAAAAAAGTTCTTTAGGCACCACTAACCTTCAAAACCCTAGTTACAGCAATTCACTGTTGCTCTAAGAAATATATCAACTAGCATAAGCATAAAACTGCATTCCAAATTAATTAATTCCATTTTACAAAGTAAATATGTATGTAGGGTACATCATAGCAAACATTACCATGAGAAACAATGCACTCAGGTAGCATCATCCCACCAAACATTAGATCATGCAAGAACCCAAGAAATAAACAATGTGTTGCTACACAGGCATTAAGATAATATGTAAGTAGCAGTGATACTCCTTTGAATCAATTTCCATTCTTATAGACTACAATATTCTGACCTATATTACAACACACAGTATCGTTGTAAGATGCCAAATTTTTCTTATACGATCTTTTATAAACTTAACCTCAACATTACCAAGAAATATGCATTGGATCTACGTTCTCTGTGTCTGATCACTTGACAAGCATATATTATATTTTCATAAAAAAGCAAACAATCAAAATTAGAAATACTATATTCATAGAAAATGAATCAGATTTTATTAATTAGAGAGCCAACAAGCCAAAACTGGTTTAGAGGACATTTGGTATATAAGGGGTTAATATCAAAACCTGTGATACATTCAATTCTGGTAGTCCTGGAGCACCAAAACGGCGGGGTAAAGTGTTTCGGATCAATTGTGCTTCAACATCATGACCTAGTAATCGGTGATAAATGTACCTGCAGAAACATCACATTTAGTTACACTGTACCACAGGATTTGACGCAATATTAACTCATAAAACTTACCCACTAACACTGGTATCATCTACAGCAAGAGTTTTCATAGCTGTCTGCATTCTATCAAAACTCGTGCTCTTCCAAACAAAATCAACACTAAAATTGTGACTCACATCAATTGGAACACCCTGAAAAACAACGAAAAACATTCTCAATATGGAGTCCTGTGAAATAGCATAAAATTACAAAAGAATCGCATTACCTGGTTTGCCCTCAACTCCAAGGCAACTTCCTCCTGAGCAGTTAGTTTAATCTGCATAATCACAAGATAATGTATAAGATGGCCAATATGTGAAGCAATCGAGACAGACGTTTCAATGAAGAAAAATGTTCTAAATTCATCTGCAACAGCACTACTCAAAATTGTAGGGCTGTTTTCTAGCAGCAATCAATCACTTATCCCAGCTAAACACACACATGCAGCATATCATTTTCAGCGTATTTACAATCATAAGAGAGTCTTACCACATGACCAACGGATTGCCATGGTGCATGTGTGCTGTCTCCTGGATATCGTAAGCGTAATTCGTCACCAGGAACAAGTCTCAACTCATTGTCTTCCTGGAAAAGAAATACAATTTAGCTAAAAAACCTGAAAACACTTTTATTTCAAAGTCATTCAGTATAACCTTTATTTCAATCAAGAACATCGTTAAACTTTTACAGCTCTTCTGAATAAATTAAAATTTATAAGCTTGAGAAAACTATGTTAATGACTCAATTGCTACCCTACCTTTGGAAAAACAAAATAGGCCACACGCTTCTTGTTGAGACCAACATCCCAGCGCACAACTATATTATCTTTGCTTTGTGATTCTTTCATCATCTGATCATTACACACTACCACATTAGCTTCTCCACATATACAATTAAGCATCCCCAACAATCAACCAACTTCATACATATATTACCTTATCATAATCTGCCTCAAGCTTCACTAAAGGCCCAAACACATTTTGATACTGCAGTAGAATAGAATAGCAACATGCTTAACAGCCAGAATATTTCATTTTGAGCATCAACACTAGCCCTACTTTAAGTGGAGCTTAAATCTGCAAAATTAGGCAAACATGCAATCTATCCTATGTATGTATCAAAGAAAGGGTTAGCCCTTGCCTGATAGGCTTCTTCATACTTCAACGCCACGGGTTGTGGCTCATCATCTACTCCTGGTTTCTCCAAATCTTCAAGCGTTGCATCAGGATTTGTCTTCCAAAGTTCTTCAACCTTGTTTATCTGTTGGGCACTTACTTGTCTGGCCCGGAGTTGCTCCTGCTCAGTAGGAACCTGTCATATATGCAGTGGGAACTGTTTACATATGTATGAATTCTCATAAATTTCGTACACATTATTCACTTCATTTACAAATAAACCGGTGCGTTTAAGCACAATATACATCAACACTAACCTTCACAAGCCACTGTAAAAAGCACCGATCATCAATCAATGGTTGCCATTGACTAAGATCCCAGTTCATATCCTTCAATGCCCCGACGTTTAGACAAGGCTCACGGCAAAGTAGCACAACCACGCTCTCTGATTTCGCAGAAATAAAACCAAGAAGGAAAACGTTTCTGCATCCACAATTATAGCATTCTAATGTTGTTTCTCCAAGTGGACTATCTTTGTGAAGGCAAACTTCTTTGTGCTTCGCTCGAACCTGCAAATACATCAATAACCATGATACATAAACGTCTCAGACTCAGATTCCTTATAGATATTGACAGCATCTTAAGATAAAGAGAAAAAATAACAACCATAGTGTTTATGCAAGTTCAGTCTGTGTAGCTGTTCTGTGTACTTACTAGGTTGCATCTCAAACTCAGCATTAACATTCAGTCCAAAAGAGGCATGAAACTGATATCAAACACACATAAATATTTGATTTTACAGCAAAGCAAAAGACAAAGTTAGGTTAAAGCTTGCTAACAATGGCTTATTTGCCGTTACATCTGACAAAATCATGTTTCCATTCCATGAAGCTAATATTCCAAATGTAAGGCAGCATATGCAACAAAAGAAATACATATTCTTCTAGAAAAACAAATTGTGAGGAAAAAGAGATCAATATCCTCTAGCCTTGATGCTTCATAAGTTGGGCTACCTAAACTACATAAAATCAGGCTACCGAGGACAATAAGCTTCTAAAACAGAGTCGTCTTCCTTTTTCCAACTATTTTGCAAGGCAATCCAAATTTATTATTTGCAGAGGTGAGACAATCAAATTCGTGTAGAAAGCTTTAGAAAAGCATCAAATTTTCATCATTATCCCAAAACCTTTAAGAAGTACACAAATGAATAGAACAATAATAACATCCATATCCAGAAAAAGAAAAACAAAAAAGATGTAGAAAGTGCAGCGGGGTTTCGACTCTTACCAGATGATTCACTATATGTGAACCAGATGTGTTTCCTCTCGAGTTGCAGAACCATTTGCGGCAAGCAGGAAAGTTGCAGCGAACAATACATGCAGGGTTATGGATTCCACAATACTTGCAAGCATGTTCAGGAAGGTCTCTCTTCGAGTATTCATGTGCATCATCGTCATGTGTATCCTCGAAAGTGAGCTCGCTGATGCCGGCAGAGATTCCAGAAATCTGCTGCTGTTGCTGTTGCTGTTGCTGTTGCTGTTGCTGCTGCTGCTGTTGCTGGCTCGCACTAATCCCGGAATTAGAGTTAGGGTTAGGGCTGACGCTAGGGTTGGAGCTGAGGTTGGTACTCCGGTTCGGGCTACGGGCAGAAGACGACGGATCAGTGAGGGAAGGATCCATGGAAATCGAGCCCAGGTCGGAGGTATGGGAGAGGAGCTCGTGTGCATCAGGCAGGTGAGGATGGAGGTTCCAAGCGGCGGGAGGGGGAGGGGGTAAAGGGGGGGGGTAGTCGAAATCATCGCCTTGCGTGTTGAATTCCAAGAAGGTGTAAGCATCGGAGGAAGGATCGTAGAGGCCTCCGCCATTGTTGTTGTTGCTGTTATTGTTGTTGCTGCTGCTGCTGCTGCCGTTGCCGTTTCTGCTTGCGGTGGGGGAGACAGCTTGCTTAGCCATGGCGGCGCGTTTGGGGAGAGGCGGCGTGGAGCAGAGAAGTTGTGCGCGTACGAGCAGACGACGAAGGCGATGGCGAAGCAGAAGCAGAAGCAGAAGAAGCAGAAGCAGAAGCAGAAAGAAGAAGAAGAAGAAGAAGAAGTTCTTTTTTGTTCCTTTTTTTACACGGCGTTAAGAAGAAGAAGAAGAAGAAGAAAGAAGAAAGAAGAAAGAAGAAGAAGAAGAAGATTAAGAAGAAGAGATGGACGGTTTCACACTTGTCCGCCCAAAAGACGCCCTCAAATGGACCTCAGGCCACAAGAGATTTTCGTCCTTGTCTTGATTCCTGTCAGACTGTGTCAATCTGCAAAAATTTCATCACAACACATCCTGTTGAGATCTTCTGCTGTTGTTTAGATTGAGCACGCCTCTTTTCCGTTGTCGTTCGGAGCGTTTTCGTTGCATGCCGCGGACGAAATCCAGATCTTTCCGGTTGCGAACAGAGCTGAGCTTGAGCTGATGAACTAAATTGAGCTGAGCTGATCTAAGCTGAGCTGAGCTGAATTGCCGGCAGCTGGGTGATCTTGCAAAAAGATCGAGCTCGAGACCATGCTTCTGCGATGATCTTGGAACGATCAGACCCTCTCCCCCCCCCCCCCCAATGCCTGTATATTTTATCGTATCGCGTCAAGACTATGCCCTCGATCGAATGCATTCTGTCGCTTGACGACTACGTACATCGTGGTGGCCGAATCTGACAATGATCAACGTGCATAATCTCTTCGGTTCATCGGCTACGTGCTTGTGGATCGACCTCTTCGAAGCTGTTGTCCTTCACGATACACCCATGAACAACGTCACGTGAGACACGCATCGTTTGCAAACGTATGACTAGAAGAAGGCCGCACCGACGAAAAATTTGTGGCTCCGCAGCCTTCGAACAACGGAATTTCCTGTTTAGGTTCTTGGCCCACTTAATGTTATGGGGTCTATTAACAACGACGACTAGTAGAGGATAATAGAAAGAATGAAGCGAATAGCAAAAGACCAAAGACAAATACAAAACAACATTTGTGTCTCATACCATAGAATGTTACCTTACATTGCAGTACCATACCTTGGAAGGTTTATGAATAAATATGATTTGTTTCCAAATGTTTTGTCATACAGGTCAATTTTGTAGGTCCCTTAACGACCACATGTTTGTATTTGTGATGCGACCCTGTATCGGGTCTTCGGATGATCGGTTTTTCCACTTACTGTATAATTGGACCATTAGAATTAGCTTTTGGATTGGTTCAGTAGCTAATGCTCGAAGCATGCTCTCCTAATCCAAAACCTCACGCTCTCATAATGGAATTTAAAAATGATCAATGTTGTAGTTTGGATCATTTTATTGCTTGAAAAATGGGTCATCATGAGCAGGTTGAAAATATCATTTAATGTTGAATTATTTAAACTTCAAATCTCCATGATTAGCATATCTTTAATGGTTATCGTATTGTATTAGTAGAGGCAACGAGTGAGTGTTTTCAAACAACTAATGAGATGGATATTGACATCGGCATTGAGATACAGACAAAAGAGCTAATTTGTGGTAAAGCATCAAACAATAGCTTCGCTGAATCCCGCATTCCAACATACAACTAAACTGTGTGGATGGATCTTGGTGAATCTTAAGCAAATTTCTCTTGCATCTGTGATAATCTAAAGCCAATAAAATATCGGTACAGATTTCCACAACCAATTCTAGTTTCATCTCCGGTCTAGGTGCCTAACCAACAAATTGATTTTTGTTACATTGGCTCATTACTAACAAAGCAAGACCTCACCACTTTTATGATATTTTATAACTAATGAGAAGACAAATTCTTAAAGAAAAAACATGCGTATCCACAATCAATTTATGCATATAGACATACACACACATACAAAAGACAAGCAAATAATCCATAGACACAAATACAATCCAATCAAGTAATAATACATATACAAGCACATAAAAATAGGCATACATAATGTGCACTATGCATATATGTGTGTGTGGATGCAAAATATAAGGTAAATTGAAATGTTTTTAACTTTTGCAAAGAAACAAAATTTGACCCATGGGCCTTAGGTTTACACAGTCATAGTTCTTGATAGGTGTTCGGCTCTCCTTCTTTAACTACTATTAGATAACCAAACATAAGTTCACTTAAACGTTAAATTAACATTTTAAATCCTACAGGAATAATTACACTATAATTCTTCGTAGAAAGTAAGAATAAGCACAACTAAATTTTATTTAAAAAAACAAAAAACAGCAAAGGAAAACTGTAAGAAATAGTTCTTTACTTCAAAAAGTTTCAACAGACAAAAAAAAACTTGCAAAACATATGCAAAGTTCAAGCATTTTCATATTTGTGTTATCCACAACTTCACATGTAATCTCGCATCTATATTTGATTAAATGTACCTGGAATATTATCCAATCTCTGGTGAAACATAACTTTAGAAAAGTAGAACAAGACAGTTTCCAAATCAATCACCAAAATACCTTGTAGTCCGAACCCCAAACCAATTGAAATAATCACATTGATAATCAGCACATATTTGCTACAAATGTGATTGAATGACAAACTGAATCAATTTTTAAAAATGTTATTAATGTAAAACAACGAGACATTTGAAGGTGAACTCTAAAATACATTACAACCCATAGCATTGTGGCATTGCAATGGGCAGTCCAAACATGAACCATACATAGCGCATATTGCAAGAGAAATGTAAATTGGCACTATATACGCTACTTTGCATGGACCATATATAGCACATATAGCAACATGCCATTGAGCTGACCATTCTAACTTCATGGTTTTTCAAAAGCTCTCCTTTTGATGGGGTTTAACAACAAAGACTTTGGATCCCCACATCAAGTGGATTGCTATAAGTTTGAGTACAATAAATTCTGACAAATAAACCCAATCTAAGCAAGCCAACTCAACAACTATTTCAGAGAATGTATTTTTTTTGTCATAAAAAGACTCATATTAGTATTAATGGGGTGCACTGTACAAATTAATCAAACACGAGCAACTACAATTTGTGTTTTGCTAACATAAGCCACTTTGACACTATTTTAGGTGTACCCTAAACAATTTGCACATTCTTCAACATTTTTAGAAACACATCCTCGTTCACCATCTATTTCATTGATTAAAACTGGCTTTTTAAAGTTTGACACAAAACATTGCATTGGTCTTAGCTGCATTGATAGGTAAGAACTCAAGTGGGCCTTCCAACAACTTACTTTGGAGACCTATGGTTTGATTAGTAAAAAGAGAGTACACTAATAACAATTCAAATTCAATGAAAGGATATGGCAAATTAACCGAAACTATCTAAAACAATCAGATACAAAAGTAGCTCTATAGAGATTTTTCCCCAATGTTCATAATTGGGAACTATCTCCAGGTATTGTTAAACATACAAGCGCAGGTTATGAAAATCCTCCGGTAGTATTAATCATCACAAGCAAATGGTGCTGATACCAATTTTCAACTTTAAATTGGTGATCTTCAACTTCGATCTTGCTTGGTTCGCATCACCTATTCTAAAACATCGCCTACCTAATAAAAATATTAGCCGTTTACAGTTGAGACGGTTATCAGAAATCACAGAACCAAATCATAAATCACATTTGTACACGTACTATCGAAAAATTACAAATACACTCCTAGTTCCAAAATTCACCCTCGACTAAGTGATTAACACCTAATCAATTAATTGTAAGCCCTATTTACATCAAACTAATTAATTGATTAACACTGAAGAATTTAACACCAAATTAATGTGTTTAGATTCTAGAATTATTGAGTACAGTAAGGAATCAATTAAGGTCAATTATTAAAGAACGATTAGAAATAAAATTGATGAACGTCATGCTAGAAGAATTAACTGGAAGTGAACTTTCAGTAGAACTATGAGATTAGGCGTTAATTTGTAATTTCTGATTTGTAAGGCGTTCTTTGGCAATTCTCCATTTACAATTAAGGCACAACCATCTTATGAGATCTTCTTTACTGAGAATAAAGGATTTTACACTGATACATTCTTCGTAGGATAGGTATTTTCTGGGAGCAGGCACGTTAAATGAATGTGTTTAACGTGCATACAAGGTATGCTACAACGCTCGAGAAGGAAAAATTGGTGAAGTGAGCAACAATGATCTTAGCAGCTGAAACGTAGAAGAGAAGCTGAAAAAAGCCAGGTAGCAAGCACATCTAAATCTCCAACGTCCATCTTATAAGTTTCGCTTGGGCCCAATCTCTATCAGAATCCATGTCAGCTGTTGCTAGCAAAAAAGAGATCAAACCATTTCTCACTTCATAGAAAACACTAGGTCAAAACAGTTATAAATCCACCGTCTCCACAATGCACATCTAAAGAACAAAAAGCAATCACTATGCCAAAGCAAACCGAGCCTAAAATCAGTGTGTAACCCGACGTCTGACCTTTCAGATTGCTTCCTATCAGACAATGCAACTTTAGTGTGCAGAAGCAAATTAACGCCTGAAATCAGTAAGCGCGACAGACTGCTTCCTACCAGACCTAACCAGCTAAAAACAGTCAGGACAGGCACATAAAGAAGGCAACAATGTATCATTACTACTAATTGATTGTTTCCCCATCTTCACCTTAGGACGGTAGAGACTTAATATGAGAAAATTAAGTCGATTCTGACGCTTGCACACATTGCATACCAAGCTCAGGTGATGGACTATCAGAAGAGCTGTAATGGAGAGGAGCAATCCTAGTAGTTGCGATCAGGAGATTATGAGATGCCAATTGCCATCTTCAGCGGTATGATGATACAAAGCAGCAATGTCGAGCACTGAAGTATGCGAAAACCCGCCTGGGAAATTTTTGACCTTTCCAAAGAAAAGACAGTCCGATCGGTCCGCCGGATGGTGCTCAAGACGTTTCCGTCTCGATGTAGCAGGCTAAAATCGCTTCAACGTCATGCGAATGGAGAGATCGCAGAGTCGTACACACCCAACCTGCAGGTACGGATAGATTCATTCGGAAACAGACAAAAGACGACGCCAATGACAACAACAACAACAGCAGCGGCACAACTGGGAGAAGTCGTATCACAGGGAGCAGATGAATTCATTCGGAACGTCGGCTGTGTGATCTGACGGGAGGGGAGGAGAAGGAGGCGAGCACTCAGTATGAGTAGGAGGATTCGAACGATCTCTCATCAGAGATTTCTCTCGTCGGAACCAAATCATTCATCAGCGCGCTCGAAATCTGCATCTCCAGCATCTCTTCTTCTTCTTCTTCATCGTCTTCTTTCTATAATGAAAGCACAGGAAGGAAATTAGGGTTTCCTCAGTTCACACTGTGTCCGGACGAAATCGCTGGTTTTAGGGTTTTAGGGTTTTAGAGTTTTTTTAGGGTTTCCTCTGTTCACATTGTGTCCGGACAAAAATCTCTGTGGAGTATGTTGGTTCGGATCGATCGATCGAGTATGTTGGTTCGGATCGATCGATCGAGTATGTTGGTTCGGATCGATCGATCGATCATTCGTTTAACTGTTGCTATGAAAGCCTGAATCGGTCTCGTCTTATTATCTTTTCTTTTTTCCCGCAGTCGTTTACTGTTCGAACAAGTCGTTGGTTTAATTGCCAACGGAGAATCGACATAAAAGACTTGTGTTGCAAAGGGAAGGATTTAAGGGTTTCGATGGAGGGGACGCATCGATGTAGGTGGGTTCGGATTGATTGTTCTGTTGCTCTGAAGGCTTGAATCCGTTTAAGCTTTAAATCTTAATCAGCTGATTGGGCTCTAGTTATTCCTTATTCAAGTGATTAGTCAATCTTTGATTGGGTGATGTTAATCCTTTACCAAGTGATTAGACAATCCTCGATTGGGTGATTAGAGGGTTTTGGTTCAATTCTTAATTGGATGATTTGTGGGTTCAATTGCTACAGCTTGAAGGCTTGAATCAGTTTAAGCTTTAATTCTTAATTAGGTGATTGGGCTCTACTTGATCCTTACTCAAGTGATTAGTCTATCTTTGATTGGGTGATGTTAATCCTTTACCGAGTGATTAGACAATCCTCGATTGGGTGATTAGAGGGTTTTGGTTCAATTCTTAATTGGATGATTCGTGGGTTCAATTGCTACAGCTTGAAGGCTTGAATCAGTTTAAGCTTTAATTCTTAATTAGGTGATTGGGCTCTACTTGATCCTTACTCAAGTGATTAGTCAATCTTTGATTGGGTGATGTTAATCCTTTACCGAGCGATTAGTCAATCCTTGATAGGATGATGTTTCATCCTCAATCAAACGATCAGTCAATCCTTGATTGGGTGATTAGTGGGTTTTGGTTCAATTCTTAATTGGATGATTTGTGGGTTCAATTGCTACAATTGTGAAGGCTTGAATCCGTTCAAGCTTTAATTCTTAATCAGGTGATCGGGCTCTACTTAATCCTTACTCAAGCGATTAGTCAATCTTTGATTGGATGATGTTTAATCCTCAATCAGATGATTAGTCAATCCTTGATTTGGGTGATTAGTGGGTTTTGGTTCAATTCTTAATTGGACGATTCGTGGGTTCAATTGCTACAACTGTGAAGGCTTGAATCCGTTTAAGCTTTAATTCTTAATCAGGTGATTGGGCTCTACTTAATCCTTACTCAAGATTAGTCGATCTTTGATCGGGTGATGTTAATCCTTTACCGAGTGATTAAGTCAATCCTTGATTGGGTGATTAGTGGGCTTTGGTTCAATTCTTAATTGAATGATTCGTGGGAGTTCAATCAACCCTTAATTGAGCCAGATTAGTGGCAATCCATAATCCAGAGATTAGCAAATCGAAGAAATTCACCTGCATTCGAGTCACAAATTAATCACAGACGGAAAGACCCTAGCCATCTCCACACTTGCTCAATCTGAGACCTATGGTCCAATTTCTGCATTAAGCAGTTGACAAAGTAGGATTCCTACCAAGGAAATTCTTACTTGATTCCCGAATGAATTGCTCTGAAAATCACACAACCAAAGATTGATGGTTGATGATCATCAGCTCAGTTACACAAAGATGTTTGGTGGGTGCTAAGGATTCTGCACAGAAAAAACCCCAAATAAAAGAGCTCATTTGCTGTAAATTTCTCTGAAAACCACACAATAAATGATTTGATTTGCATATTTGGGTCTCTTCCCAAGAAATGGGCTATTGCGGAGATTATATCAGAAGAGTTACATCTGCAGAAGCTGCTAATCTATATTTTCAACCACATCATCCAATTTCCCAAGCTTCACATAAGTGGCTCAAATCAATGCCCACTGGAGTGTTAGCTATTGACTGCATGACACACAAATGTACTGTGGAGTTTCTAAATCAGATTGATATGTGGGTATATATATGTATATATGCATGAACACCTGCGAAAGAGAATGGCATTTCAGGTGAAATAAATCTGAATTTTGGTTGGGGGTATTTCGATCACAGCTGGGAAAACAAAACAGCTCTGAACAGGAGGATAGAAAAGGATTTCCTCAGATCTGACTAGTGATTCTACCAATCAAGAGTTCTGATTCTCAGCTTCCTTGCTTGCTCCAAAAAAAATGGAAGGACTTCTCCACTGCATCTAGCAGTGATGAGTTTTGATTCTCTATCACATTTTTTAGCCTAAATGGAAAGATCTCCCATGTCAATCTTGAACCCAGCAGTGAGAGGAGCACTACCTTCTCCATAGCCTAATTTGCCCAAAATAGGAGGATTTCTTCATATCAACCTTGTTGACCTGACAGAAAGAGCTGCCAATTTCCATAGACCACATGATCTTTGCATAAACAAATCATTCCTATCAGATTCAGTCCTTGAGATCATGTTTTGGGGCAGAGAAACACACCCTGCACACATGGAAACTCATCCATAGCCTAATTTGCCCAAAATAGGAGGATTTCCTCATATCAACCTTGTTAACCTGACTGAAAGAGCTGTCAATCTCCATAGCCCACATGATCTTTCTGCATAAACAAATCATGCGTATCAGACTCAGTCCTTGAGATCAAGCTTTAGGGCAGAGAAAAACACCCTGCACACATGGAAACTCATCCATAGCCTACTTTGCCCAAAACAGGAGGATTTCCTCATATCAACCTTGTTAACCTGACAGAAAGAGCTGCCAATCTCCATAGCCCACATGATCTTTCAGCATAAACAAATCATTCGTATCAGATTCGGTCCTTGAGATCAAGCTTTTGGGCAGAGAAACACACCCTCCACACATGCAAACTCAGCCTGGAAGTGGTTAGAAGGCGGTTGATTTTCATTCTTGATAGCTTGATTGGAGCTTTAGAGTTTGCCGCAGTCTCAGAACTGCTCAAGATCTGCTGTGAGTCACTGCTTACTGCATCATTCATGAAACGCATCATGAACATAGACCGTTTCTTTCCTAAGAAGATCTCTGATGTAGGTCAGCGAAGTCTGCAGAAACCGGTCAAGGACCATTCAGATCGGTTCTCCATAGCTTCCCCGACAACCAGTTCATGTAGCAGGCCATCCATTCAACGTTCTACGAATCGACGAATCATAGAGTTGTACACACAAAGCCTGCGGAGAAGACATGCAAAGAAAGAAGAGCGAAAGACCCAACCTAGCTGGAGCCTGCCATCGCCATGGCCACTGAAATATGTGCTTCAAATTTAGGGTTTCCAAACGCTTTCACATACGTCCGGACAATCTGGAAAACCCTAAATCCTTCAAAATGCAGGAAAGCGGAACTGCCCAAGAAGGCCATCGACTAGCATCAGGCTGATCAATTGCAGTCAATGCCTTCTCTGCTGTGAAGAATCGATCTGTAACTGTTCTTCCCCTCTCCATGTACAGTGAGAGATTGCCTGTAGAATGACAATGTTCACATATCCATAACAGAGATTGGTTGCCACAAAATCCCATCAATTTGATGGAAGTGGGATCAATCATCATCACCGAAGCTAAAACTATCATCTCCTAATCTTCATTGACGTATGTAAAATTGTCAAAGGATGATCCCAAAGCAAGCTTTTCTAACACATTGGTTGATGATGCAGCAAATTCTCATTCCAACAATCTCTCCATCCGATTGACTTGTTCAACCGCAGTTGCAGATGCAGCGAGAGATCTGACATGATAGAGAATTTGATGTACAGAAGAAATCTTAATAACCCCAGCAATAAAACTTCAGATTATGAGTCAATGGCATTGATTGATACACAAAATAGGCTTTACAAACCATACAGAAATGAACATTCATCTTACAGGACAGGTTGTAAATAGCTCATGGCTGCTAAAATGATACGTACAATACTCACTGGTCCAAATATACATAGTATGTTGCAACAGCAGACTTACGAATTCAGTTGCTCTAGTTTGTAAAGCTAAGTTTGGTACTTCAAGTAATATTAGGCAGTCCAAATACACAAAACAGTTGAATCTTCCCCACAAGAAAGATCTGGAACTCATCTATGTGTATTCTGTAAACCCTGATCAGCTAATGGTATTCCACTATTTCAACATTTCTTTCGCAACTATTAGCTGCATAATTTCGTTGGTACCTTCCAAAATTGTATGCACACGCAAATCTCGCACATATCTTTCGATCTGCAAACATATACACATTGAGATGATTAAAAACAAGCCACGCTTAGAAATACAATGACATTTAGATTCATCCATCACATACAGGATAATCATTGAGATATCCATAGCCACCATACAGTTGGAGCGCATCATTGCAAACATCGTAGCATGTCTGTGTGGCATACCTTCATTTATCTCAAGTAATCACAAAAGAACAGACCTTGGTTATGTCTAATAAATGCTTCCTCAAATAAGACAAGTAAGAAAACCAAATTGCAAAAGGCAAACATTTCTAAGTATGCCTTCATCTTTCCAATTTCATTACCACTTTGCCATAGCAGCGGAAGCTGTGAATCCATTTGCATTAGCATCAAATGCCGAAGCAGCATGAGCTACCATCAACCTGGATGCTTGGACCCTCATCGCCATATCAGAGAGTTTAAATTGAGTGTTCTGAAATTCTGCGATAGTTTTGCCGAACTGCAAGAACCATTAACAATCCTTTAGGGGTTGATTCGTATTACAGTGGACTGTTTTCATTTGTTTGCATTATGCTTTCTCACTTGCTTCCGCCCTTTCACATATTCTTGTGCAGCATCAAGACAAAATTGGGCACCTCCAATACTGCATATCCAGATAAGAGGAATCTCAGCATATGATAATAGACAGCAATGCTTAACTCCTACTTCTAATTACACCAGGAAAAAGAGCTTAACCTGCATGCCCCAATATTTATTCGGCCACCATCTAATCCAGACAGCGCAATTTTAAATCCTTGGTTCTCTTCCCCAATAATGTGTTTGGCAGGAACTTTCACATGATCTAAGGTAACCTGCACAAAAAGAGGTCTTTGAGGAAAATGATTTTGATATATCTTGATAACAAATGAGAGCAGCAGAAAAGTGTCCAAGAAGAACATAAAGATTGGGATTTAAGAGAAAGACGAGAATTGAGTATACATACTTACCGAAGTTGTTGGTTGTGAGCGCCACCCAAGCTTGTGTTCTGGACGACCAAATGATAAGCCCTCCATACCCTGAGCTCAGTAGTGAGATAGTCATGATAATGGATCATAAATGCAGCCATGGTTTCTTTGAAGTGAATTTACTTTTTCAAGTAGAAAGCATGTTATGCCCTTAGGTCCACCATCGCCAGTCCGTGCCATAACCAAGTATATGTCACTAACACCACCTCCACTGATAAATGCCTGAAAAGCATATTGATGTTTTCTTCTTCCAACCTTTTAACAGACTGAAAAATGACGATTTATCCATTGTCCGTGTGATACAACAGCAACGTTATACACCAATTCAATAGATATTACTCAAATGTATACATTGCATAATTGAACAACTATGTGGAAGCTTTGGATCAGAAATAAGTATCTACTGACGCAATAAGTCACTGCAGATGCAGGACCAAAAAAGGGAGAATTACAAGACAAAGTATACCAAATTTGTTATGTTTTCAAACTATGTTCATGTTGACTCAATTGCTGGAACATACATGCACTAGATTTGTTGTTCATTGACAAGGAAGACAGGAAAAAAATTGCTCCTGTATTTGGAAATGTTCCTATCTGCCATTGTTTTCTACGGAAAAACCCATACATGCTCTGAATAAATATAACAGATATAACAGGTTAATAAAGCTACTGTTTATAATCTCCACTTACACCCATGAAAATTTTCTACTTGGAAAATTTGTAAAGCATGAACAAAACAAACTTTCAAGACAGAGAATTCATTCAAAAATATATAATCTTCACTAACCTTACCCCCATTGAGTATGTAATCTGTGTCCTCCTGCTTCTTCTTTGCTGTTGTCTGAAATAAGATCAAGTTAGACTTCCTAATACCGAAGAAAACAGAATACTAAAATAGAATAATATACCCATCAGCTTGAAGGGTGGTGTACAATAACTACATGTGACTAAAGTAACTAATTGTAGAATTTAGTTACAACCAAATGTAACAAAATAATTCGTTGCCAGATAAGGAGGATAATGTTTCAATTTTAATAAACAATTATTTTGATATTAGATAAAGGAATGCTGTCACCACATGCAGAATCAGAGGTCTAATTGTATTTCCAATCTGATTTTAACACTTCCAGTTTACCTGCAAAGAAGCTGCATCACTTCCACTTCCAGGTTCAGTCAAGCAGAATGAGGAAAATAGCTCCTACCAGCAGTGCTCATTCATGAGAACATGAGCTACCCTTTAATGAAATTTATTTAAAAATAAGGACATTACAATCACACTACCATAGATGTGAGTCTAGGCAACCATTCAGATCGTTGTTCATCAGTCCCAAATCTACAAATAATTTCTCCTCTTAAAATGTATTCACCACATTAAAGACCTACTTGATGTATGAAAGCACTTATTCACAAAAATAACATTAAAGATCTGCTTGATTGTATTCAGTGTTTACCTGTCAATCAGAGAACAGCACATGTTGTGTATGGTTAAATATGCAGTTGTGCTAACATCACCATATGCAAGAGATTCAAATATGACAGCCCCATCAGCTCTGTTCAATCTGTAACATTAAGTATGTTATCAGGATTTATTGATTAAATCTTCTGTGAGTTTAGAATTCAAATGCTATGAAGTCCCTGTGAGGATTCTGCAGTTAGCACAATATCATCAGGATACATTAATATATGTATAGCCATGCCTCCTAATTATGTCCCTGAAACACCAACCTCTCTGCATAATCTAATATCTCGTCTATATAGAGACCACGGGAATAGGTATCCTTGTTCTATTAGCTACCACAGCATTTGACAACCCATCAGGAGATCAAACTTTTCTTCAAACTGACTCTACAGTGCATATATTCCACAGTGCTCACGTACCAGGCTTCTAGCCTATGCATGAGCCATATACAAAGTACCATGTTAATCGCCTTCTGGGAATCCAGAGAGCAACAATAAAATTCCGTTCTTTATGGGCATTTATCCTCCCCTCGTTTGAAAATCATAACCATACTTGGTTTAATCATCCAATCATCAAATTTCCGATTTTGATTTTCAGAGAACTCTAAAGATCAATATTTGTCCTTCGTTTCTGAAATCCAGACTGGACACACTATAACCAAATAATTAACAATCCAATGGAAACTTCATGGAAGAGCAACAGATTGGTTCACTTTGTAGGAATCCTCAGCTGTTGTATCTATATATGCATATCTGTACTTCAAACACTGTAAAGCTCATTCTCCTAGTATTGCAAAATACTTGAGTAAATTCTTTTATTCTTGGCTATAATCATACTAATGTGATTTTCTCTCTGTAACAAATGCATTTATAGTGTTGATTGTAGCAAGGAAATAGTTAATTACTTTGAACCACCAAATTCTGGAGAGCAGAACAGGCCACCAAATCCAAGACTTCCAGCTTTCCGGATAGTCTCAACAGGGAAATGTGCTTTCCTATCCCATTCAGCTGCAAACGGTAGAAGCTCTTGTTGTGCAAAGTCCTGTGATCGATTTTTACAGCATTAAAGAGAGTTGTACACGTGGTAATAATGATAATGTCCAACAAAAAATGATCTTGTAAATAGAGAAAAAGGAAAACAATAGGTAAATGCACATACTGGAAAATCGTGTTGTTCGGAAATTGCCACATCCATGAAAGGGTGGTTACTATCTCTACCAACAAATTGCCAGGGCAGTTAAATTTCAATCCCTTGCTTGAGACCTTAGCCATTGGCATAAGTCCTAACGATCACCGAGAAAACGTTTTTATTTCACATCTACTCGAGGAAGGTGTACTATATATATCCATGAAACACATCTTCGAGAATTGTGCGGATATTTTCATGAGAATCGATCGAGTGGAGCTGAGGGGCTAATTGCACACAAGGATAAAAAGAGCCATGTCCTGAGGCATCCTGAAATGGAATTGTCTGAGTAAGATCAGCGGCAAAGATTACACAAAAAAAGCAAAGAATCCCATGGAATTTTATCTTCATCAAGATATCCTTTTTGGTAGATTTGATCGAGAGAAACTCTGACACTGCACACAGAGTGGACGCAATAATACACGTGTGCGGATAACATAAAGGAGAAAGGAACGAGCTTTGAAGCTTATCAGGGAATGGCGTGGTGGTCACAATATAACCAAACGAGAGACAACAAGTAGAGATTGGTACAGAGAAAAGCAGGAGAAGAGGGAAAGATGGAGATGAAAGCGGAGCATCTGAGGCATGGAATTCACTTACAGATGCGAGGTTGCGGAAGTGGAGCTGATCCGAGGAGAGGCGATGCGCATCCCACTGGAGTGTTCGCCCTGAAGAAGAAGAAGAAGAAGAAGACGAAGAAGAAAGGCTCCTTCTGTGCTTATGATTCCGAGAGGATAGAAGCCTTGCTATGCACCTTCCAAGCACCATCTCTCTCTCTCTCTCTCTCTCTCTCTCTCTCTCTCTCTCTCTCTCTCTCTCGGCGATGGTCAGGATGATGGTGTACAGTGATGTGGGCGATAGGCGATGGTGATGGTGGTGGTGATGGTGATGGTGATGGTGGTGGTGGTGGTGATGGTTATGGTGGTGGTGATGGTGGTGGAGATGGTGATGGTGATGGTGATTGTGATGGTGATGGTGGTGGTGATGGTGATGGTGATGGTGATGGTGATGGTGATGTGATGGTGGTGGTGATGTCAAGTGATGGTGATGGAGATGGTGATGGTGTGCTTGCTGATGACGACGATGCCGATGGTGGTGGGTGATCGGATGATGTGGTTTAGACTCGTGTTTCCGCTACATGTATGGATCGGGAACTGGTCAGAATCATGTGCATGTTTGAGCAATCGAAGCCAAATCGAAGACAAATGAAGACAAATGATTCAATTTGTCTTGGGGAACATTTGTTTGCATGTTAGATCGTATGGATCGAGAACGGGAACAGGTCGGAATCATGTGCATGCCTAGGCTTGAGATTAATGCGCAATTGATTGATTAACACCAAGTCGAGTAGTTGCGAATTCAACCAACATCAAATTAGATAATTGATCAAGGCTTAATCACTCGATTAAGACCAAAATAGCATATTAATCAGTTAATTAGATTCTAACATTACTAACTTTAGTTAGTCGAATGCAGTAAGGAAATCAATTAGTGGGAAGCAATTAGGAATAAAATCTATACTAGCAGATTAATCGGGTGCTGATTTTCAGTGGAAGATAAGAGTAGGCGCTAATTTGTAATTTGTGATTTCGGCTGGAGAAATTGTATTTTATGGTGCCAGTCTAGCTGCAAGTTTAACTAACTACGCTCAATGCATTAACTGTATATTTTTATATGTATGCAATCTTTCTTTCTTTCTCTTTCATACTTATTCTAAAAAACAAGGCATAAAATGTAACTTGTAACAAAGAAAAAGAAATGTGCTGGTTTTTTTTCAGCTCCAAACATTGGAAAACTTCCAGTGCTGTTTTTTCAGAGAAGAAATATCATCAAAACTGTTCATATTTATGAAGGAGCTGAAAAGTTCTTGAAATTGCAGGAATTGCCCTTCCCCTTCCTGAAAGAGAATATAGCATCCAAAAACTTCTTCTTCATCAAGGAACTGAAAGCTTCTTGAAATTGCAGAAGCACCCTTCCCCTGTTCTTCCCTCTCCATGCCTTCCTTCTCCTCCGCCATGGCGATCGACCTGCTATTCCTGTCTCTCTGATTCTGTCAGAGCCCAATGGCGGGCAGAAGCGCAGGTATTTCTGCTTCCCGTTTTCGCTCCTGCACCCGTTTTTCGTTCGTCGGATCTTGCCTCTTTCCCACCATCTCCAGCCCGTGTGTGTTCGAACCCCCTATTTTGATCCGCTTGCCCATCTCTCTCTGTGCAGGAGTCGTGCCCGAGGAAGTGGAACTTCAACCCCTCGCAGGAAGCGGAGGTCGGTCGTCAACACAGGTTCCAAGATTCTCCTCTAAAACTTCCCTCCCAAAACTAGGCGCTGTGCAAAGTTAAGGGATGCATGGCCATGGTTTCATGCGAGAGAACGGCCGAAATCCGAAGACAACGGATTTGGTGAGCGGGGTTTACGTGTCTCTTTTTAGATTGTCAGGCTATATGGGCAGGATGCACGTTTGTGAGGTCAGGTCTGGCTAGGTTAAGGGAGGTAAAAAAAAATCCATTCAGTTGTAAATTAGATGTCTCATACTCTCATGATCGACCCTTGCTCAGTGATGATCATAATATTGATTCTACACCATAGAAGAGGCAGTGATGTTCAGGCTCCTGAATGAATTGGAAGATGGTCGTTCTTCAGTAACATATATGTACTAACTGCCTTGTGTCATATGTCCACTTAATCAACGGTTTGGGAGGTTTTGAGATGTATCGTGTATTCTGCTGAGTTCACCCTCAGGGGCAATGGAGAGAGCAATTGCTTGCTTGGCACGAGGATGCAATTGTTTCTAGATACATTCGCGCACGACCCTAATTCAAAACATTTTCTAGACTACGGGTGATGAAAAATCATTTTGTACTAACAAAAATGCGGCCTGAACTGAGCTTGTCGAGGATACATCAGAGTTTCGTTGTAAAGATGTGTATTCATAGGAAAGAACTCCGGTAACCCAACAGCATAGTAGGCATGTAAAGATGTCTTATCTGTTCGAAAGGAATGACTGTCTGTTTGTTTTCGTTTGCAATTTAAGGTTATTTGCATGGAAGACTCATATCCAAACCCTAACTGATAGTTGGCTGGTTGGATTCTGGAGTTCTCAATATTGATCCCATATAAAAGTCTGTAATAGATACTTTGTGTATTCAAACCTAACGTGATGTAATGCGCTTCCACTGGGAAACATCCTTGCAATGCATCAGAATCGGTGTGACTTATTGCAGGAAGAGATGGTACCTGGCACATTGTTGGAAGAAAATGTTTGGGGCATGCTCCAAATAATAAACCGAATTCCAGTTATTACTCGAGCTTCATCACGGTTTCCTGAGACGTCATCATCTCTTGGGCAGGGACTTGCAAGTCTTCTTGGTCAGGATATTGGACTATTCTCTCTGTGGCTAGCATTTAAACCGTGACTGCTCAGAAGTTTTCGTATCTCGTAGAGTAATGATGGGATCATTTGGTTGTTGCAGATGAAGGCTATAGATATAACTTTAGAAATCCATCTCGAGATGGAGAGGGTGCATCAACCTCATCTTCTCAGGTTAGACATTCAGCTGGTCCCCTCGTCGGCAATTCAAGCTTATCTGCAGTACAGGATCTTAGACTAGAAAAAGCTACAGAATTTCTCAATTCAACGGGCACAATGCTGGCAGAATATAAAGAACGCTTTTTCAACATGAATTCACCTCGCTTGTGGCAGGGGTCAGTTAAGGTTCTTCCTGCAGCACACATAAGTTGATATGTTTGCACCTTTAGTCTTGATCTGTTTTCTGATGTCTTTTCAAAGATAAAAGAAATCCATGTAGGCATACTGTTGTTTTAGCTTGATCAGCTTCTTCTACAAGATGTGGTCATAAATCCCTACTGATCTCAAAGTGAAGGATAAAAGTATCCCCTGTTGTGCTTTTTCAATTGCCGTGTTCGCTTGCATCCGCTTATCATCCTCAGACCCTCTTAAACCAAAACTTCAATAAGCTCTTTTGCGTTGAGGTTTCACATGTAACATCAAAGATATCTGTTTCTCATTTTCCACATTTCTTGAAATTACTATCATTAATGATCAGGATGGTGGATCGCATACAAACTACTTGGAGAGGTTCTGTGGATGACGTTGGTTGGCTGCAGAAAATCTCTGGAGGTGGACATTCAAATGATCAAACTGGGAGATTTGAGCAAATTCTTGAGCTAGTATGGTATATATTAATACTCGTCTTGATTACATTATATTATGTATGTTCCCTTGACAGATTCTGTATTGGTGTTAATTCTTGGCATGATTTATGCAGCCATGGAGTTCACCGTCTACCAAATAATTTGCTTTATCTTCTAGTACCAGGTGTCCTAGAAGTCATATTTTTTAATTCAAGTGATCAGAAATGGATTATGGTGCTGAAAGAAGATAATTTATTTGTTGTCATGTTAGGTCTTTTCAGTAATTATGGCCCACTTTATTTTACTGAAACCAGAGAATATTTCTCAAAACTTGGTCTGACATGTCATATTGCGAAAATACACAGTGAGGTAATCCTTCCTGGGCCTCACACATTCATGATTATGACTGAGGTTGTTTTTGTTTTGCTCACTTTACCGTGTTAACTAGTAATGTAGTTGCATTATAAACCAGTACTGATGCTGCAGGCTGCTGTAGAAACCAATGCAAACGTGTTGAAAGAGTATATTGAGGAGTTATACTGGGGTTCAGGAAAGCAGGTGGCGATTCTTGGACACAGTAAAGGAGGGGTTGATGCTGCTGCAGCTATTGCTATGCACTGGCCGGATTTGAAAGATAAAGTTATGGGGCTTGTGTTGGCGCAGAGCCCTTACGGTGGAACTCCCGTCGCAGCTGATATTCTAAGAGAAGGGCAGATAGCAGATGTGCAGACTCGCTATCTCATTGAACTACTCATGCAAAAATTTGTCAAGGTGATGTTCTTAAATACGGTTAAGTCAATGCTTGCTTTTCATGTCTATAACTGTGTAAATGTTAAAACGAAGCATGTTCTATATGCTATTGGGTTGAGTGAATTGAGTTCTAAATAGATGATCTCAAGCAAAAGCTGTTAATGCTTTCTACAATGAACCCAAGATTATACCTCTTGTAAGTCTTGATCTCACAAAAATATGAATCATCATGAATTTGCTTGGCATATAAATGAAGGAAATGCTCATCTTTACCTTACAACTATGAGTTTATACAGCAAAGGCATGATCACTACTAGGACATAATGGATTTATAATTGCAGAATCAGATGACTTTAAAAAGTGTGTTTGTAACTATAGAAATTTGATGGCATATTAAAGAATTGTTCTTGTTTTGGCCTTCATTAAATTCTCCAATAATTGGTGTTGGTGACAGGGTGACATTCGGGCACTTGAGGACTTGACCTATACAAAGAGAAAGCACTTCCTTGCTAAACATCCGTTACCCCCCGATTTCCCTGTGGTCTCTTTCCATACAGAAGTGAGCATTGGTCCTAGTGTTATGTCTATGATGTCTCATATAGCACATGCAGAACTTCCGTGGCAGGGGTTAAATAAAGGAGCTGGTAGATTGGAAGATGTAGAAGCAACTCCTACGAAGCTACCAGTCGTCGTACCCCTTCCTGCCGTCATGGCTCTATGTGCAAAGCACATAGAGCTGAGATACAACCACAAAAGTGATGGACTTGTCGTAAGGGAAGATGCGGAGGCCCCAGGATCTGTTGTGGTTAGGCCCAAGCGCAACCTCGATCATGCTTGGATGGTTTACTCTTCCTCTGGGCGAGAAAGCAAGGAGCCTACTGCACCGCAGATGTGCGAGGCACTTCTGGTACTGCTGTTAGAGATCTGTAAGAAAGCAAAAGCTGATTAGATGTCCCTGCCTGCTATTATGCAGGTGTTACACATTGTATCATTCATATATAAACGCGCACACACACATACACACATACCTCTATAAAGATACAAGCTTTTCTGAAGAGAAAGATGGTGATTACAGTCCAGTCTCCTATAGTAGTACCATTGTAAATTTGGCCAGCAAAAAATTACAGATGAATTTTATCTTGTACATGTTAAAAGACAGATTTGGTGGGGGCTATTTGAGGAAAGGAAAGCAGGTTTAATGCAGTAAGCCTTATCTGGGACATCTTGCGCCCATGGTAAAAGATGCGAATATGTAAGAATGCCAATGAACATTACTGACATCGTTTAACAGAGAGATTGAGGTGCAAAGCATTTATTACTTTCTACATCTTCATTGGAGTAGGCCCTTGCTAACTATTTGGTTGGTTAGCATCTCTTTTGTTCTATGTACAGCTTTACATGTCTAGTTCTGTTGCTAATGATGATCATGCCAATGTAAAAATTTGGTTTGATCCCATTTCAGTCAATGGTCCAAAATTGTGAAGTGCCTTGTATCATAGAAGCGTCTCTCATTCATGCATCTGTAATAAGCTGTTTCCAACGTTTCTCGCATTCAACTCATTTAGAACTAATTATTCACAATAATACACTTCACTGCGACACCATGCAACTCTCATACTCTGCTTTGTAATGCTCTTCTAAGCCAGTATAACTTTGATGGATCCCTCAATGACGGTTTATATGCTTATGTCATTTTCTTGTCAAAACAAGTGAAGCTCGAGGGATGGTCAAAACATTGGATGGGCTTTGTTTCCTCCGTCGCAAAACCGTGAAACTAATTCTCAAAAGCTAACAACATGTTACTTTCCATGTCTAAGGTTTTATCTTCACAACATGGTGATATAGCTAACAAATAGTGCCTTTTGTACCTTGCTGAGATGTCTTAATTGGCTTGCATTCTTCCATCACAAAAATTGAAGCCTTCAAAAATCTGAAACTAATTCTCAAACCTTAATAATAATTCCCATTTCCATGTCTAAGGTTTTATCTTCACCCAACAAGATGATATAACTAACAATATCCTTTCAAGTGAAATTGGATATTGAAATTGCACAGATTAACCTGTCTCAAGTTTCAATTGTTAAAATCAGATAACTAATGAACAAGAGCAGCAAAACCATCTGATCTATAAACATGTTCAGCTCCACTGGTAGCCATATACCAATGGTTTAACAAAGAATTATGGACAAGTACGGCAATCAAGAACAAAGATTAGAAAATTTTATTGCCAACAATGACATTATCAACCACCCAGTGCTTTCTTTATTATCAGCATCCTGAACTCAAATGAAGCTCGTTAGTTTGGGTGTTGTACTAAAATGAAACATAACACTATTACACCTACTAAAGTATGTGATGATTTCAGGGTTTTCCACCAAGCTCGACACGAAGGTTATCATATGGAAATTCCTTTGGAGCCTGCAAAAGCAATTAAAGTACTGAATCAATGTGCTTATACGGAGAAATATGATAAATGAATGATCTCTTATCAATATATACATACATAAGGCATCTTTGAAGGCTTGTCATTCCAGACCGCTAGATACCCGACAAGTCCATAAAAACTCAATCCACCACATAACCATGCTAATGCTTCATACTGCATGTGAAGATTGCTAGTTTATCTCTCAGGTTTAAAGAGTACGTTACCTCTCAGATTTAAAGAAACAACAAAGAAAAGATAAATGCAATATTCTAGACTAAGTGGTCATAAATACTGCATGGCAGTTTAATCTTGAATATTTGTTCAGATGTAAACCATGAGTGACAGAGATTTACAATACAACAGAGAACAAAAGCAGAAAATAAAAATACAATGTAGACGAAAAAGCTGTATCAATCTTTGTCAGGTTGGATACTCAAGGTATAGAGATATGACTAATTTTGAAATAAATCAACAATATACATTTCTTTCTTTACTTTATAGAGCAGATCAATAATTATTTCACTCAAGTTACATCTACATCACACACGTATCAATGATGAAGAATGTATCATTAGGTTATAAACTTTCAGAAGAACTATTGTCTTACATGCTTAATGGAGACAAATGCGATAACTGTGCTAATTTGCCGAAATTAACCAACAGAAAGCTTTCATAATGCAAATGCTCACCAAGAAAAACGTCAATCTCTCTTTAATTGGAAATGAAAGTAACAAAGAATCCGATGTTATTGATCAAATTTTCTGCAGCATGGGTTTTTCATGAATTTATTGAAGATGTTAGAGTCAAACTATGGTGCTGCATATTCCATGGTTCTCAACCAGTCAAAGAACACTTGCCATGTGAGATACACGGTACCCAATTTACATACTTGGCATGAGAGTGATAATGAAAACATCAACATCCAGTTCTTGGATCAAGGAGGGCTGAATCTCAAAGATGGGCAATGCAAATCAAGATATCGGTATTCCCACCAATGAAATTTTAACATGTTTTCACTTTGAAGAGCTTTAGAACCTTTGACAAGGAACACCACATAGCACCAAACAAAGTATACAGATCAAGCGATCTAAAACCTGGACATGTATATTTCAATAATAAAAAATGGCATAATGTGATTTCAAGAAACTCAATGCAATAATTAGATATATCATCCATTCTAATGTTGTACATTTAGCACAGGAACCAGGGATAAACAAACAAACTGTGTGAAATAAGCCTTCACCATGAGGTTCAAATTTATTTGAATTCAAGCAATCGAATAAGAAGAGAGAATGCATACCTTTCCAACCATGGGTGCAACTTGATCCAAACAAGTTTCAGGGTGTGCACTTCCATCATCCCAAACCAGCTCATCTTCTTCAGGAAGCTATCATATTCAAGAAACTAATTAAATACTTTATGCTTTAACCAGACTGACCAACTTACCAAACGGTTCCAATAGCAGAAATACATACATTTACACCTGTAACTTACTTCCTTTATTTGATCTCATCTTGATCACATCAACAGCCAGAAAAAAATAAAAGCCAAGTTTTCTCTGAATTTATTCTTGAACATGGGTATATTTAGTCATAGCACAAAATATATGTTCATCCGTAGGCAGAAAAAAACAAATACAGTGACGTTCTTCCATCAAATTGTGAATAAATTCAACACACAGAGGCAGTGGCTGTTTCGGGCAGATTTTAGAAAAAGGTGTCCTTTTGACCTACTATAACCTCGACCCGGTTATACAGATAAACGAAAATATGATATCGATTGCGATAACCAGGAAGTGCACATACACGGGCGCAGAGAAATTTTTTCCATGACTTCATCTCTGCAGAACCAGCAACGGCAGGGACTAACTAAATACCAGATGCATTGTTCGGATTCAAACGTAACGGGGGGGAAGAGTACGGAGGAGAAGGGAGACGAGAAACGGAAACGAGAACGGCGAGATGAAAAGAGACGCAAGAGAGAGGAATGATGGACTTACGGGCTTATCAGGAAGGAGCATGGATCCGACGGGCTGTCCCATGCCAGAGCGAAGGGGCATAGAAGGCCGGGAAGCAAGGCTCCGCCGGAATGCAGAAGCGAAGGTCCTCATCGCCATAGCTCAGCAAACCAAAAGCTCGAAGAAGAAGAAGAAGAAGAAGAAGAAGAAAGAAGAAAGAAGAAGAAGGAAGAGATCCAAGTTTCTACAATTACAAAACTACCCTCGCATTTCCAAAACCCAAAATCATACCCTCAAGATTTCTGCTAAGAAGAAGAAGAAATTCCAGTTAATCTTCTGAGAATTGGATGATTATGGTAGAACTTTGAATAAACATGGCGAAGTTGAGTTGGGACTTTGGTTCACTTTGCTCATTGACATTGCGTATGGCTTTATTAATCAGCTCAGATTTTATGAATTCTCGCCGAGCTGGTGGCGATAGGGAATCGTGTTGTTAAAGTGCAGCCATCTGCTCTTTATCTAGCAGTAACTAGTTTACTCGAGGAGGTATGAAATGTTTTGTTGATTTCTTATTAGCTTTGTATTGCTTTTATTGTTAATATTGAGACCGTGTACATTTTCTGCAGCTTCTTAATCTTATGAGCTTCAGAAGAGCTAAGAACATCAACGATAAATGACGAGCTTTCATAGGTTTTTGTTCTTTCTCGCTTTGAGAAGTTTTTTAAAATTTTGTCATAGGTATTGTTGTATCTGTGATTTATACTTGTATCCCGAGAAGATTAATTCAAGATAGATAGGTGGCCAAGTATTGTCAAAGTGTTGTCCACATCTTTTCTAAGAGAAATTTGGCCTTGTTTGTTTGTTTAAGAATCAGATTCGATCTTCTCGTTGATGCGAACAAACTCAATCCATTATAGTCATGGCCGGTTAATCCATTGATACAAAAGGTAAATACTAGTTTAATTACTATTTTGATGTGCCGATTTCTATAGAAAATGCTTGGTTTCAATAATCCTCATGAAAACATAAGCTTTCAACATGTTTTACAATTTGGCAACTCTAGTTGTTCGCTTGAATTCAACAAGTTTGGTAAATATTCGACAGACTTTCTTGTACATTGTTAAAGCACACTTTCGCTCGTTATGAAACTCAATCAAAAACTCGGAAATTTCTCTTGTTTTTGATAGCAGTCCATAGTGTTAAAATAGCATCCACTTTAGATTTGACCCTGATGTGGCTCCAACTATGAAAGCCTCTAAATGGTTGAACTTCAGATGCTCTAGCTAGAGCCACCATTGATCATTAATCATGATCAATTAGAAGCTCAATGCAGCTGGTTGTTCTACAACACTCGTATCATTACTATGGCATAGTTAACTCGATCACTTGAAAAAGATCAGTGAACTCCATCAGCATAATGCAGAACAGATATATCAAAGGAGTCGGGAACAGATTCGCTTACCATGCTGAAGTTGTATGTGGAAGGGATTCTGGATCGCAGGCACTCTGCGACACGTTGCTGAGTATATGCCCTAACTATGAGAATGTCCAAATGAATGTAAAGCCTTTTGCAGTTATGTGCTTGTTGCTGATTACAGGAGCTAAAAGCAAGCGAGGTTCTCAAACTCTCGATGTTATCTGTAACGAATTCGCAATGGGGTAAAGCAGATCATAATCAATCGATAGATAGACGGAAGGAAGGAAAAAGACGTGGCAAGCCTTAAGCTGTGTATCGTTAGCACTTTAAGAAAAGAGGCTCTTGCATTCTTCCCGGTTCATCGCACTAAAAAATCCCTGCGAGTATATCATAACTTGGGATGAGCATGACGGAGACCAGCGCACCAGTTAACCGGGTATTGGCGTATGAGAAAGCACTGGGAAAACGGGTCAAAATAGCACACGATAACCACCCAAAACGTTGGCGCAATCGAACTCGGTAGTTGTCGAGTAGAATCAGCACGACTCTGATCGATGCCTGCCGTTAACGTTTGATCGAGACGTTTTGGGAGCGAGGGGAGTGGGGTCAAGATGTTCTCGAGAAACAAATAAGCGTGCCTTAATCAGGCTGTTGTTTTTTTCCTTCTTCTTCTTTTCTTGGATGGAGGTTCTGCTTTGTTGCTGCAGAAGACGATGTTCTCAACTGTCACGGGTGTTGTTGCCGTCGACAAGAGCAAGAGAACGATGAAACCAAATGACAATAGAAACAACAGCAGCAGCAACAATGACAATAGCAATTGCAACAACAACAACAACAACATCAATAGCAACAACAACATCAACAATGACGACAACAACAACAATAGCAACAACAGCAGCAACAACAACAACAATAGCAACAACAGCAGCAACAACAACAACAACAACAACAGCAACAACAACAGCAACAACAGCAGCAGCAACAACAACAACAACAGCAACAACAACAACAACAACAGCAGCAACAACAACAGCAACAACAACAACAACAGCAACAAAAACAACAACAACAACAGCAACAACAACAACAACAACAACAACAGCAACAACAACAACAACAACAAGAGCGTCATGAGGGTGGCATGGACTTGCCGGAGGGGGTTGGTGAGCTAATAATGCCCATTTATGTCACATGCATGCATGCATGCAAAGCCGACATACATACATGCAAACGCAGGCACACATGCATGCATGCATGAGCATACATCATAAAAACAGAGCAGAAATAAAAGCGCGGGAGAGCGGCGCGGGAAAAAAGGAAGAAGAAGGAAAGAAGCACCGCCATTCTCTCTCCTCTCTCCTCTCTCTAGCCCCTCCTTAATGAGGGGGCATCCATCTGCCCCCGCATTTAATGCTCCTCCGCATCCCATCCATCCATCCATCTACCGCTATCACCATCATCACCATGACCACCATCATCACCATCACCATCGTCACCATCGTTAGCATCATCACCATGAATGACCACCACCACCATCATCATCATCAGTCGTCGTCCTCTTCGTCTCTGTGTATATTAACACACCTCCCTCCCTGCAACAGCTCTCCCCCCGGCCCAAAACCCTAACCCTAACCCTAACCCTAATCTCCAGAGGAAGCTGCTCCCTTCCCTCTGCTTCTGCCTGCCTGCTCCCGTCTCCGCCTCCATCTCCTGCGTTTTCTGCTTCTTCCGGAGCCCGCCCGCCTGCAGACGAAAGGAAGGGAAGAAGGGCAAGCAAGCCAGCGAGAGATCGCCATCGCCATCGCCATCGCCCTCAACCCTCAACCCTCAACAAACCCTAAACCCTGAATAAATAAACCCTAAGCCCGAAACCCTAAAACCCGGCCGGCCGCCATGGTGAAGGAGCAGTCCCTCCTGTCCACGGAGATCGTCCCCAACGGCTCCCCGCTGAGCTTCTCCGTCCGCGTACGGCGCCGCCTCCCGGACTTCCTGCAGTCCGTGAACCTCAAGTACGTGAAGCTGGGCTACCACTACCTGATCAGCCACGGCTTCTACCTCTTCACCATCCCGGCGCTGCTGGCGGCGTTCAGCGCGGAGCTGGGGGCGCTGTGGAAGCAGGACCTGTGGCAGCTATGGCGCGACTTCGAGCTGGATCTGTTCAGCATCCTGGCGTGCTCGGGGGCGATGGTGTTCATCGCGACGCTGCACTTCATGTCGAGGCCGAGGGCGGTGTATCTGGTGGACTTCGCGTGCTATCGTCCGAAGGGCGGGGAGGAGGAGGAGGGGCGGATGAAGGTGTCGAGGAGGGAGTTCGTGGAGCACCTGCGGGCGATCGGGAGGTTCAGCGAGGCGAGCGTGGAGTTCCAGCAGAAGGCGATGGAGAGGTCGGGGATGGGGGAGGAGACGTACCTGCCGAGCTCGGTGATGGCGAACCCGCCGGTGGCGACGATGAAGGCGGCGAGGGCGGAGGCGGAGATGGTGATGTTCGCGGCGATCGACGAGGTTCTGGCGAAGACGAAGGTGCGGCCCAAGGACGTCGGCGTGCTCGTCGTGAACTGCGGCCTCTTCAACCCGACGCCGTCGCTGTCGGCGATGGTGATCAACCACTACAAGATGCGGGGCAACATCCTGAGCTTCAACATCGGCGGCATGGGCTGCTCCGCGGGCGTGATCGCGCTGGACCTCGCCAACGACATGCTGCAGGCCGGCGATGGCGGGCGGGGAACGTACGCGCTCGTCGTGAGCACGGAGAACATCACGTCCAGCTTCTACACGGGGAACAAGCGCTCCATGCTGCTCCCCAACTGCTTCTTCCGCCTCGGCGCCGCCGCCGTTCTGCTCTCCAGCCGCCGCCACGACCGCCGCCGCTCCAAGTACGAGCTCCGCCACATCGTCCGCACGCACAAGGGCGCCGACGAGAAGGCCTTCCGATCCATCTACCAGGAAGAAGACGAGGAGATGAAGAAGGGGCTCTCTCTCTCCCCCGACCTCGCGCAGGTCGCCGGCGACGCCATCAAGACCAACATCACGACCCTCGGGCCCCTCGTCCTCCCGCTCTCCGAGCACCTCCTCTTCCTCGCCTCGCTCTTCTGCAAGAAAGCCCTCGGCTTCAAGAACCTCAAGCCCTACATCCCCGACTTCAAGCTCGCCTTCGAGCACTTCTGCATCCACACCGGCGGCCGCTTCGTCCTCGACGAGATGCAGAAGAACCTCGACCTCTCCGACCTCCACCTCGAGGCCTCCAAGATGACGCTCCATCGCTTCGGCAACACTTCGAGCTCCTCCATCTGGTACGAGCTCGCCTACATCGAGGCCAAAGGCAGAGTCCGGCGCGGCGATCGCGTCTGGCAGATCGCCTTCGGCTCCGGGTTCAAGTGCAACAGCGCCGTCTGGAAGGCCCTGCGCTCCGTCAAGAAGCCCAAGGCCAACAATCCCTGGCTCGACTGCATCGATTCCTACCCCGTTCAAGTCCCCGAGTTCCAGAGAATCTTCCCTCCCTCATCGCCATCGCCGTCGCCGTCTTCTTCCTCCTCCGACTAGAAACAACGCGACATCCTTCCTTCCTTCCTCGCACTTAGGGATTTCGAGCCGCTGCTACCTGTAAAACCTACCTCGCCATAGCTGCTTTGCTTAGGGACACACGCCCATCTCTCGTCGGATGTCTGTGTCTTACTGCTTTGCTTATCTATCTATCCATCTACGATTATACACATTTCGGTTGATTCTTCTTCCTTCATCATCTTGCCCGCCTCCTCGCCTGCATCCCAACGCTTTCTTTCTGTGCTGCCTCTTATGCCTTGATCCTTCTCCTTTCGCCAATTCGTTTGTTCCTTGCCCAAAGCCATCTATCTATCTAGGGTTTCCAACCACGCACAGTCCCGATCGCTTCCCAAGCGATCTCACCATCGGTCAGATCGCTGGATGCTTCCATCATAGAGAGATTCATCATACAATATCTCAAAGCTTCGCGGCGCTTTGCCGCGTTTTGTGTTTTTCGACCTCAGATTTGTTGTTATCGGTGTTTGTTTACCTACCATCAGACTCTTTCAAATATATATAGTGTATGGTGTCCGAAGAACAGGTTCTTTTTTTCCTTTTGCGAGCTTCAGTTGTAATGTTTTTTCTTCTCTCACTCTGAGTGGCAAATGCTTGGTATAGAATAGGCTATGGCGATTAAATTGATAGTGATGATGAGAGCCCTGAACTCTAAACCCTAAAACCGGCTGTGGCAACTGCTGCTAACGAATTTGAATGCAGCGGATTGCCTGCCACTCGTTGATTTGGTGAAGATTTGGGCGATGGTTAAGCGGAATTTGGAGGCCTGTAAATGATTGACAGCCTGGGTGCTCGCTCTCCTCCACTGATTGATATTATTTATAGACGCGGCAACAACCAAGACAATGGCCGCCATGTCTGGAGATTTCTTTCTTTCTGGTAGGCACTGCATACGCATACATATCAATGCCAGACCTTGTCGTTGTTGGTGATTAAATGTCACCTTGAAGGAAGGTGCAGCTATGGTGGGGCGAGCTCCACCCTTCTCTTAATTCTTTTTCTCTTTCTCTCTGTCTCTCCTCTGCACTCCTTCTTTCCTTATACGCAGACCATGTTCTGGGCATTCAATGGCAGCAGCTTGCGAAAGTCAGAAAGAAAGTAAAACTCTCTTCTCGATCTTTGGCTTGTGTAAAAGACCGTTTCTTTTCCTGTGTCTTCCTCCCTACATTCAAGCCATCCATGCGCCTTTTCAAACAGTGAGCAGCAGGCCTTGTGATGATTCTGACAAGTTCATGAAACAATGTTTGATGATGAATGAGGTTCTTGTAGAAACCCTAACCCTAACCCTAAACCTTGTGGGGGTCATAGAATTGCAGAGGTCCGATAAGTTGTGTATTAAGTAGAAGATCAGTGAAAATAAACTGGATTTAAGCACACCAATCGCGTCCTCAAGCAAAGGATCGAAGACAAATCCGAGATAAACCGATAAATAACAATATCTATATCATAACGCATAACACTTCCGAGCAAGTGAGTATGATCGATCATTTCAATCGACGGATGGATGCGGAAATGATGCTGGGTTGGAAAAAATTTGCGGGTGAATTGGAATTGGTCGAGAAGTAGTGCCCAAAGGAGCTCTTATCTTACCCTTAAAAACCATTAAAATTCGACTTATAAATTCGTTCCTTAGACCCATAACAATATACACCTCATAATGCATAACACATTCCCAATAGGGGAGCGTGCACGATATGATCAATCAGTTCGATGGATCGATTCGGTCTTCTTCGTGGATGACTTGTGGATGACTTGTGTAGATGTTTTAGTTGCGGAAATGTCATTGAATTGGAAAAAATTACGGGTGTGGACTCGGTCAAGAAGCGGGCGCCCAAAAGATGGGCCAAAATAAATCGCGTTGGCGAGGATCAAAATACTGTAAGTACCTCTTACAAAGTCCTACGTTACAAAATATTGTGAAACCATATTTTAGATGGTTGAGTATTAATCCCAGTTATCGACATATCAATCTAGTTAGCTCATTATATGTTTTACATTGACTTATATTAATCTTGGAATGCTCTCAGGTACCTCTAGAAAGGTCTATATGGATCTTAAAGCCACATTAGTGGTGATCAATCATCTTATGATTTGATCATTTACATGTAGATGAAGATTTAGCGAGCCCGAAACAAACATATTGGTGTCATCTTTAAAGTCTGACATGAAGTCTGACATGACCCATTGAGACAGACAATCCAATACAAACTTTACTTAGGTTGAGATTAGCTCAAAGAATATAAAGCATAGAAATAAAACCAAAGATCATACCATAAAAAATGCGAAAAATGATTGTGTTATGACAAATTTCATCTCTACACACAGGCCCTAATTTATTCGTGTAATTCTTCTAAGAATTACATGGCTTGCCGCATGAATGGGCATCTTGAGAAGGGAAGGCAATGCATCCACAATTATATGAAGAGATCGGATCAAATCGTTTTATGAAATCTGCTATCAGATAGATACAATTAGATGGATCCTAACTAACTGTGTATGTATGAAGGATCTAGGGTTTGTAAATCCAACAGGATGGATGTGCAATATTTCAACAAATGAGCTAATTGCCATCATTTGCATGTCTTCTTTATGCGGGCTGGTGCAGCTAATTACAGCAGCTTGAAATCATGCCGATCTAACCAAATGTGCAGATTGTGGGAAATATTTTGAGGAGGAAGATGGATAGATATGATACATGTTACCAGCGACTTGCAGGCTAATGATGTCGTCGATTAATGATAATGCTGTTGGTTTAATCTCTTTACATTGATGGGCAAGCCGTTGGGAAAATCCACATATGGAAACGCTAACCCGATTCCAGCCTCAGGTTCAGCCAAGCTCCAGCTACAAGGATTAAGCAGAAAAGATTCACATATTAGAGACACTAAGTAGCTCATTTATCGCACCAAAGCATATTAACACATTAGGCATTGATCTGCAATATTGCCTAATGATCTAAATCTTACAGATTAATATCACACCCCACAAACATTAATTATATGCTAGTAGATTGAATTCCATAATATTAAGTGGGTGTCACAAGTTGTACAATCGAAATGGATTAATTAGCATCGGTGCCACATTTGTTCGGGCATAGTTAGCAGCTCATACTGGTTTGGATTAGACTACTATGCATGTGCTAATTACTAACGGATTTCATTGAAGGATGATTATAAATACTCGTAGTTGAGAACGAGGTGGTGCAAGAAGATTGCAATCTCGAGCTTCGCGAATTCCATCCCTGCGCACATCCTGATCCCGCCCCCGAACGGAGTGAAGCATGCCATGGCCTTCTGATTCATGTTCTGCAATGTATACATATACATAGATTTTAGTAAAGAATACATTCGTGCATTCTCTAATAAATTTGGCTTAAATAAAATGACAAATATAAACCAATTTTAAATGAGAGTAGCTGAGATTCGAAGCCGGTTTCGTAGAATAAAACTATTCTACCTCACCCACAGAAACGTTAAATATGAGAGAAAATTACCCAAAAACGCCTAACAAAACTATAAATTATATTTTAACGCCTGCCCAAAACTAGAAATTACCAGTTGACGCTTAGTTTTAAAAATTAACATGCAATTGATTGATTAATACCAAATCAACTAACTGTGATTTCAATTAACATCGAATTACTTTATTATGTTCAATTGCTTGATTAAATTAATTGATCAACAACTGCATATTGTTGATCACAAGCATTATAATGGGCTCTAAATTTATCATTACTTACGCACATCTGGCATGCCTAATCTTAGCATAATTAGATTAGTCGACATATATGGATTAGGAATTAAAGTTGCAGTGCACGGCCAATATGGCGGTAGCACTGATGTGATCGGGCACTAAATTCAATGGTACCAATCATCAAGCACATGATCCGGCATAGCCCACAACTCCGCCCCAATTAGCTATGAAGATCGTAATATATTACGTGATCTAGCATCGACAATGATATTGCAGATAGATCGGAGTGTAATATTGATCTGGACAATTCTGCAGGCGAATTAATGAAGAAGAATCATGATGCTTCTTATGATGATGATCATCATCCTCATCATGGGCAGCACATGAGTTAATAATGCAGTTGATCACGGCAGCTGCAGTATAAAATTCTACTCAGGATTAAACTCACTTGCCATCGCTCGGGAAGGAACTGGAAGGGCTCCTCGTATATAGCTTCATCCAGATGTGGCGCTTCGAGCATCGGCAACACCTGCCAACCCTTGGGTATCCTGTAGCCTGATCAATATGATCACAACGGTTTTTAATTGCGCTTTAATTATCATCAGACTCAGAAATGTTTAGGAATGGTTTAAATGTACGATTAAGAGATCAAATCAGGACTCGTTACGGTTACTAATTGAATCGAATGGCCGGCGATATAATTCATCCAGCTGAATTTTGAATCAGAGTCAGAATGATCATAAGTGAACAGAAATGTTGAATTATAAGTAGTAGTAGCTACCTCCATAGCTGATATCCTGCGTAGCTTCCCTATGTAAAAACCTCACCACATTCCCGAGTCTCAACGTCTCCTTGATGACCTTCTCAGTGAGTAGGCAACAAAGTTTGGGAAAACAGAGAACGAAAAATCAGTATCATCATCATCATCATCCTAAACCGATTGAAATTACTCAGTATGATCATCATCTTCTTTCTACCCTAAACCCTAAACCAATTATTGAAAGCCGGTATCATCATCATCATCTTCTTCTACGGTTTAGGGTTTAGGGAAGAAGAAGATGATGATAATGCCGGCTTTCAATCGGTTTAGGGTTTAGGGCAGAAGAAGAAGATGATAATAATACTGGCTTTCAATCGGTTGAATAGGGTTCAAAGCCAGTATTATCAATGCATCATCATCTTCGTCTAATTCTACCCTAAGCCCTAAACTGATCGATCTTTGATCCATCTCCAACAATCTTCCATACATTGCAATTAGCTGATCACTCTATCGTGTGCTGCAGCTGCACGATGTGAATACTTACGCAGTGCGTGTAATCCATCGACTTATAATCATCCCAAGCATTCATGAGGTGGAGCGCTTGAGCTTGATCGCCGCCGCTGCATGATCCATTCTCCATTAACAACGGAGCGATATTACTATACTGCGTCTGGTTCTTGGACCGGATCCGCTCATGCTCATCCTGCAGCAATATATAAACAATGCAATAGATCATTTACGTCTGATCCTCAGCCGTATTTCGTCGATCAAACAAAACGAATATAAGTAGTAACTACTAAGACGGCGAGAATCGTATATATATACATGTAGTAATTTATACCCGTAGTTTCTTCATGGCCAGCGGCGACTTGGCCAAGAAGCCGATGGCCAGAGTCAATGCCACCGACGACGTCTCGTGGCCGGCGAAGAGCATGTTCATGACGAGATCCAGCACCTGCTCCTCCGATAGGCTGCCCTCGCTCATGATGTGGTCCAGGAAATCGGATCTGATCTGCTGATCATGCTCCTTATCATCAGGATCTTGATCATGATCTGCGGTGGCGCTTATCACAGCGGACGGCGCCGTTAATCCTTCCTCATGCAACGGGGGCATGGTGGGCTGGCGGCCATCTGATGATGATGCAGATCGAGTCCTCTGACCCCTCCTCGCCACCATGATCTCCTTCAACTTCTTCAGGATGTTCTCTTTCGACTGGGTTATAGATCAAGTCAATCAAACAGTAATTTGTCATGATCATCATAAGCAGCAGCAATCTCTACTCTACGCGGGGCGGGGCTGTCGATCATGATAATACCACCCATGGCCGATCATTGGAAGACATTATAATGGTGGATCGGATCGATCTGTCAATCGGTTACGAGTCATGATCATATAATCCGACTTCTAGTCTAATTCAGCAAGAACAGAACTGCAGCTTATAAGATCCACGAAGCGGGGCAGATCATGGGTATGACCTCTTTGGCGCAGATCATGGAC
>JBBBWG010033308.1:0-40054 GCA_037176905.1 Azolla pinnata
CACGTGTCATAGCTGCATGAATTCTCTAGAATGCTCAATCGTGCCTTTTGCATCTAGTTACAATGATCAAATAAGCTAACTGGTTCGACGGATAAGATGACATAACACAAATGTTAAGGTCGAAGGTTCGAGCATTGCATGCCCATGATCATGACATTATGTCATTGCATCGATAGGATATATATATTTGGGACAACAATATGAGAGAATTAGGATTATCAATATTAAAGACTAAGTTTAAATAAAAGAAAATAGAGAGATTTGGTGGGTAAGAGAGATTAGGTTTGGATATTAGAGAGACTAGAAACGCAGTAGATCGGAAGGGATAGATAGATTAAGATTAGCGATATAGAATAGGGTTTAGAAGAGATTAGGTTTTAGTAAAGAGATTAGAAGAGATTAGGGTTTAACAATCGAGTATTAGTGGTTTGGAAATAGGTATTAGGGTTTTGGAAATAGGTATTAGGGTTTAGATATAATGTATTAGTGGTTTGAAAGTAAGTATTAGGGTTTTATCAATAGGTATTAGGGTTTAGCTATTGTTTTGAGCATATGCTCTTTCTCCCCCTTCCCTCTATGTACCTCACTCCTTATATAGGATGTGGAGTGGGTCGCTATAGAAAAAAAATGCAAGAAAAAAAAAGTAAGAAAAAAAGCAGAAAAAAGTTTAAAAAAAAGTAGAAAAAGTAAAGAGAAAAATAAAAATAAAAATAAAGCAACATGAGAATCGATCTAATTGCTTGTGCTTTTAAAAGTAACTGTTTTATCCACTATGCCCTACTCACTTTATTCTTTTAATTGTTTCTTACAGTCTTCTTGTTCTTATTTAACATTCCTTCTTTGTTTGCCTTTCACATCAAGCACCCAAAACATCAAGACAACGAAAGAAAAGGTTGATGATGAACCATGTCCCGCCAATCGAAGATTCACTGAAGCTGGTGGAGGGATGATTATTTCGTCCTCAAAGTCTACCAGGTTGTGAGTTTAAATCCCATTGTATCTTGTTTTATGTCTACAACGATCTTAACAACCATTGTATATTTCAATGCAAACTATTTCAGCCAATATTAATACGAAACATTAGCTCAAAGTTGAACCATGACATGTGGGTAACATAATTGTTTAAGGCTCAATGCATGATCCCCAGGTGACATACTTGCATGAATAACAACCAATGATCATGGTGTGTATCCACATAAAAGAGATAGATAGTTTCTACTCAGTGATTTGTCCCACTCATACAAGGGAGAACCCCACTTATATATATAAACAGGAGAGCACTTCATATGCGAAGAGAAGAACAAGAGAAACACATGAATTGTGGCTATTGGAGATAGATCAGCCTAAGGGAGGGAGATATAGTAGCTCTACTAGAGCCTTTCATGTGTTGATGAAATAGATGCAAGGCCCAATATGCATTATGGTCGCCGTTTTTTGGCATCAACCCTGTCGCCGTCGTACAGATGCAACCCGAAGTCCAAGAGCTTCAGCTCCTCAGTCTCGGGCATGAACGCGACAACAGGCGGCGCATCGGCTTCATTGCCACTCGGGTCCATGAGCGCAATCGTGGTTGTTGGAATGGCCAAAGCTTCGTGTCCGGATCCACGGCCGCTGCCACCATCACTATCACCATGATGATGATGATGATGATGATGATGATGACAACGATGATGATGGTGATCATCATCATCATCAGGATGATTGCAAAACGCCTTGACATTCTCCTCCCTGATGCCTTGGCCTACCGAGACGACGGCTGCCGAAACAAGCTCCCGGGTGCGGCGCTGCTGCTCGTCTACCGAGGCTACACTCCACGATGATGATGATGAGATGATCATACTACCAAAGTCAGAGGTACAGCAAGTAGGGAATCGACTAAACCCTAAACCCTAGAGAAAGAGACATTGGGCATATGATATATATGACGTATCCGCTCTAATACAACAGCCGCGAACTGTATGCAACGTGATGCCATGTTGTCGTAGGGCATTATATTGGAGAGGGTGTTTGTATTAGAAAGGGCGTTGGTGTAGAGAGAGGACGTTATATGTGGGCCAAATGCATTGTGTCATAGTATTTGGGCTATACAGCTCCAAATGTACTGTGTCGTAGTATTTAGATTATACAGCTCCAAATGTATTGTGTCATAGTATTTGGGCTATATAGCTCCAAATGTATTGTGTCGTAGTATTTGGGCCATACAGCTCCAAATGTATTGTGTCGTAGTATTTGGGCCATACAACTCCAGATGTACTGTGTCGTAATGTTTGGGCTATACAGCTCCAGATGTACTGTGTCGTCGTATTTAGCTCCAAATGCATTCTGTTGTATTATTTGGGATATACAGCTCTAGATGTATTGTGTCCGGGCCGAAAAAACATGACAAGACAGCGTTTCTAATGGCGTCGGTTGTTCTATTAGAGTGGATAGCGTTATATATATATATATATATAAAAAAAACAAACGCAAACCTGCGAGGCGATCGGTAGAGGTGATGAGCGAGAGCTGGAGGAGGTCGAGGAGGCGGCCGAGGTCGACGCCGCTAGTCCAGTTCTCGGGTTCGCACCCGTGGTGCAGCTTGAGGCGGCCACGGTTGGCGGTGCCGCCCCAGATGATGCCGATGGGTCGGGGGCGGGGGTCGGCGGGGCCCGCGCCGGGCTCGGGCACGACGAGCACGAGGCTGCCGCTGTCGCCCTCGGAGTCGAACGCGTGGCGGTTGTCGCCCACGATGAGCAGGTCGGTGAAGAAGCAGACGCCCTTGTCGTCGTTGTACTCGAGCGCGTACGCGAGCACGCTGCCCGCCGTCACGCCCGAGCTGCGCCCCACCTTCACGACGCGGCGGCCCACCACGCTCCCCACCGCCGCCTGCAGGTCGATGCACACGACGTCGCCCATGTCGCCCACGCCCTTCACCGTCGCCGTCACACGCGACATCTCGAAGCCGTCGCCGAACGGCACGAACGCGCCGTCCGCGCGCACGAACGTCTCTGCCGCCACAGCAGACAGACGGGAAGAAGTAAAAAAATAACCTCTAATGCGCAACAATTCAATTTCCAACGATTTTATTGATTGAACCATTCCTGAATCCTGGGAACCCCTATAATCTTCACACTACTACTACTACCTACCGCTCCGATCGGATCGGGGCTTATCTCGGACATCAACTGCATCCGACCGACCGACCGACCGACCGACCGATCGAGGGGACATCGGATCGAAACACTAGATCGAATTCCCAGCTTCCATAGCCTTCTGCGTCCGAACCGACCGGTCGGAACACTAGATCGAATTCCCTGCTTCGATAGCCTTTTGCATCCGAACCGATCGGAACAGCAGTCGATTGATTGCAGCATTAGATGGATCGACCGTGATGCGATGCTTTTCCTTCCTTTCCTGACTCACCTGGGTTCATGCTGGCGAAGATGCCGTACCAGAGGTCGTCGGTGATGAAGGATGTGGCCCTCTCGACGGCCCCCAGGTACACTCCTGGCCCCAGGCTGGGCGGCAGCGGGTGGAACATCTTCTGGCTCGAGTAGTCTAAGTCCACGGCGACGTGGCGGTTGGTGAGGAAGCCGACTTGGCGCAGGCCCGTGTTGCTGTGCACGATCGCGCCCAGCGTCCCGTACGTCTCTTGGCTGGCCACCTGCGAAATCCAGCGCCCCAGCATTTCGAGGTTCCTTTCGGGTCTACTTCCAAAGTCGCGATTCCCTCTTTCTCTAACATGGGTTTTATAGCATCCAGGTTAAATTAGCCTGCACTTTGACTTTCTTAACATGGTTTAACCCACCGCACTTTTGACTTTCTAACATGGTTTAACCCGCACTTCACTGAGATCGATATATCGCCCAATATATATATATATATATACTACCTGAGAGCCGGGGCCGATGCTGGCATCGTTGCCGCGCAGCCCCTCGATGAGCTCCGTGTAGACCTGCTCCTTGGGTGCGATGGCCGGAGTTCCATAGTAGGAGAATTCGACGACATCCACATCGCACCATATCCCACCGGGCCCCTGCACCCCGAAACCGCAAGACAAAACCGGTGGTGTTTTCTAGGGCATCTTTTAGGGTTTCAATCCGATGGAGATGGATCAACCTAACCCTAACCCTAAACCCTAAACCCCGAAACCTCGAGGACGGTGGGCAGCCATTGCAGGTGGTGCAGCCATTGCTTGTGGAGCTTGCGAGCGACGAAGACGATGATGGCTGGGATGTCGGTCATTTCCCCGGCCCTCGTCCGGAACCCGATCGCCGTTCCGACGCTCAGCTGGCGCAGCAGCTTGCTGTGGAAGGCCCGAATGGTCATCAGGTCCAGCAGCGTGCTCGCCTGCTGCCCCATCATCACCACGTTGTTGATGTTGATGTTGTTGTTGTTGTTGTTGCTGATGTTGATGTTGTTGTTGTTGTTGTTGATGTTGATGTTGTTGTTGTTGTTGATGTTGTTGATGTTGTTGTTGATGTTGTTGTTGTTGTTGATGTTGATCTTGTTGTTGATGTTGTTGTTGTTGTTGATGTTGATCTTGTTGTTGTTGTTGATGTTGATCTTGTTGTTGTTGGGCGAGCTCAGAATCATCATCTCCATCACCATCTGCTGCTGCTGCTGCTGCTGCTCTTCCTCCTCCTCTTCATCGCTGCTGCTTCTGCTCCCATGGACATGGACTTGGACATGGACTTGATCCTTCTGCAGGCCGCCGAAATACGCCGCCCTCTCCTCCGCTGTTCCGTGCAGCCCCGATGAGGGCGGCCAATGGAAATACGCCGCTGCGCTGCTGTTCTCCGAGCTCTGCTGTTGTTGCTGTTGCTGTTGCTGTTGCTGTTGCTGTTGCTCTTGTTGTTGATGATGTTGCTCTTGTTGTTGTTGATGTTGCTCTTGTTGTTGATGATGTTGCTCTTCTTGTTGTTGATGTTGCTCTTGTTGTTGGTGATGTTGCTGCTGTTGATACTGATGATGATGATGATGATGATGATGGTTATGGTGATGCTGCTGATGCTGATGATTCCCTCCTGATGCTATCGGCTCCATGGTCATGCTGTTCCCTGCACTCCTGCTAACCCTAGCCGACCAGCTTCCATAGCTGCTGCTGCTACTCCGACTCGCTCGCCCGCCTCCGCGCCTCGCCTGGAGGCGACTCCACATATCCATTGGCCAGCGACCTTGTTGCTTTCTCTTCTGTGCTTAGCAGCCTGCTACATACATAGCCAAAGGAAGAAGAAGAAGAAGAAGAAGAAGAAGAAGAGGAAGAAGAAGAAGAAACAGCAAGCAAGCAACCTCCTTTTCCCTGACTCCAAAACTCGAGATATGCAAAGGAAGGAAGCGAAGCCTCTGTCTCTGTCTGTCCCCGTCTCTCTCTCTCTCTCTCTCTCTGTCTCTGTGTCTGGGCCTCTCCGCCTGCTTGTGTAATAATGTACATAGCTTGTAACATCAAACCATAAATGACAGAAACCCTAATTCCAAGAGCAAGCAAGAGAAGACTGAGGGGGAGAAGAAGAGTGAGTGAGGGTGAAACTGAGCAGACAGACTGATTGCAGACACCATAGCTGCTTGCTTAGCCTTTCTACTCTCTTTTTGAGAGATTGAGAGAGAGAGAGAGAGAGAGAGAGAGAGAGAGAGAGAGAGAGAGAGAGAGAGACTCTAAACCATAAACCCTAAACCATTAACCATAAACCCTAAACCATTAACCATAAACCCTAAACCCTAAACCCTACACCCTAAACCTTAAATCCTAAACCCTAACAACAGATTCTCGTACCATTGTGGTTGAGCACCTCCCCATTCACCTTAAATGTTGACTCTAAAACCTAACCCTAACCCTAATCCCCTAAGCCCTGAACTCTGAACCGTAACAACCCGTTCTCGTACCATCGTGGTTAAACACCTTCCCTTACACCTTGAATGCCGACTCCAAAACCCTAATCCCTGAACCTTGAACACTGAAACCTCGAGCCACTGCAACATCACACGTTGATCTCCCAATGGAACATCGACTCCATCGTCCATTATTGGGGACGATCGACGCAATCATGCACTCTCGATATATAAGAATGATTCGCTGTCCTCTTTTCGCACAGATGATCGCAGCCATTGAATCTCCAAAATCTTCTCGCAAGAGCGAGGGAATAATAGAACATAAATGATGATAGCTTCTCCTAGTTGTGGCTCAAGTGGCTGGAGGATCTCATCGCAGCCAATGACTCATACTAGTGGGAAGACATATTCGATGAGAACGTCTCCAAGGGGAAGATCACCTTTATCAAGGGTATACATCTGGCAGATCAATTATCTCTAGTTTTTTCTCAAGTGATACCCTTCCATTTAGTTAAGTAGAAACCTTTTTGCAAAGAGAAACTGAGCCAAGGCTTAAAACAACCTTCAACTTGAGCAAGATAGAGAAAAACTTGTTCCATTCTGCTACCCATATTTGATTGTAATTTTTGTTTTAACATAAGACACTTGTTTATTACCAACAAGAAACCTTGTTATCTGAAATAAAAACACCAATGGGACATAAGCTTTATGTTTTGCTCCCTTGGCTCATCACACCACTACATTGCCAACCCGATATGGTGCATATTTATCCCTTGATAATTGTTGTGGAGAGGTGTTCAAAGTTGAAAGTGGATCCACCCCACACCAATGTGTGTGAGAGATTTTACCCTAACCCTAAACCCTAAACTTAAGACAATCGTTAGGTAAAACAAAAGCATTGATAAACTTCACATTCAAATCAACCTATTTTTCGGGCACTTGATTATTTTTAATTACCTTACTCCAACATATGTGAGTTTTCTAAGTTAACTTTTTGACCATTTGTGATCTTACACAATTTGGAGGCTTGCTCCCATTCATCAAGTCACATATCAACTATGCCAGCAATTACTCCACTTGTATACTTTGAGGATTTAAGTCTTCTATAAAATAGTTAGGCTTATTAGAATTGGTTATGGGAGGAAGAGTAACAAATACAATCACTCCATTTCTCACCCAAATGGGCATGCTCAAAGAGGTTGTAAAGAAAACATTGCTCAAAGATATAGTTTCTTCCATTTACCACCAATAAATAGAGACATTTTTTTGCTAAAAGTTTATCTTTAAAAAATAAAAAGAAAAATATAATAATAACTTTTTATAAGTCTCAACCATAAAGATACTAAAGATTGACACTAAAAGTATCAAGTACCAAGAGAAATTTTTAATATTCCAATCTAGTTGTGTTTATAGTATGTGAGGAGATATTGTTTAAAGAATCTTATTAAAAAAAAAGAGTTTTCATTTAGAGCTAGTGAATTCTAAGCATTTAGACATATTAAGAATATGAGAAATAATCAAAACGATAATTTGCATGACATTTATGATGATGTCTGGGATCTAATTCAACAATTTTATAATTATTTTTTAAGTGAAAAATGTTTTATAAAATATTTTACTTGTACTTTGACTATACGTTTGTAGATAATTGGGTGCATGCCTCATGTAATTTATAACATCCCAATTAAGATACAAATATTAGTTCCATTGAAGCGTACCATACATTGATAAAAAAATAATATCTTGGAGCATTCAAATATCTAAGTGGTCGCCAAATTGATTGGTTGGTACAATACACTCTTACAGGTTCAACTGCAAACTATTATTGGTATTTACAAATGATAAAAAAATAAAGGGTTTATTAAAAATTACACAATTGAGGAGTTAATTGAAAGTAATTATGAGAAAGCTCTACAAATACATGATAAATACGTTATCTATATAATGATGAGCACATACAAGGATTTAATCAATAGCGAATTGGAAATATATTTTTTAAAGTATATAGACCTTATTTAAAGCGAGCTTGTTGCACATGTAAAAAGGTAGAAATGGGCAATAACTGTAAATATTAATTAAAGATAATGTTACTCAAAGGCAATTTGTACTTCAAATGTGGACGAACAACGTTTGGAGTGATATCAAGCATTAGTTTATACAGTTTATATGAACATTCAAAAAAATCCTAATACTCATCAAACTCTTTTAAGACTTGCTTGAGTGATAAAATTACTAGCAAGAGAATATATACAAAATTTTCACGTATAATCGTAAACAAGTATATGTTTGATTCAATTAAACATATAAATTAAAAAATACTCTCGAGGCACTCATTAAAATTTATGTTAATAACTAAGCATATTAGGATTTAAAATCAGGAACGAAAAGAGTCATGAATTGCCCTAAGATTAGCCAAAAAACAAACAGATATAAAAAATGTTACTACTACTTGAATACCAATTATTAGAGGCTTATTAATCGTTAAGTTAAATACAAGAAGAATTCAAAAAATAAATGAACAAGGCGGGTAGACCACTCAACCCCCCCTTAGTTTAATGGTGAGAAATAGATTTTAAACTATTATTAGAATCCCATATTGAGTTGAGAAGATCATACCTTTCGATTGAATCGAAGGCGACATGTGTTTGGCGAGAGTTTTGCCAAATTGTCATGGTCTAATCCGTTTGGGTCCTTTCATGAAAGTAACTAATAACCTTTTATAAACTAAAACCCTAGGTCCATGTGCTCAAATAAGAGACCTCACATTTCATCTCCCATTATAAGATTTAAGACTTTTAATCTTCACCTTTAATTCTTTAATGAAGTAACCTACAAATAACTAGCCCTAAAACTCTTCATAACTTATTTACTGAGCCTTATTGTTATGTTGAGTGCTTGTTCATCGCTTAAGCTCCTATACTAAAAATCTATTGTGAAATTTTTTTCTACAACTCAACAGTGATATAATTTATTCATCACAAGCATCTCATCAATATATTCTATAATAGATAGAACTTTCTTTCTATTGCTGATTCGACATAATCTTACTTTAAAAAGATATATATTTTACCTTGAGCTAAAAGGAAATTAGTTAATAAGGAGAGAGGAGAAACCTCTAAATGTTACATGTGGGCGATTCTATCTTTCCATATACAAAATTGTGTGGGGCATGGATAGATGGGGAGGGGGTGAGAAAACGACAAAGTTAACACTAGGTGGTGCCAAATGGGTAGGAAATGATTTAGAGTTTAAGGTTCATGGTTTAAGGTTTAGGGTTTTAATGACAGATTGTATAAAGCTATGCTTGGAAGAAGGCGAGGATGTGGTTGTAGACAAGGGTGTTGGCATTATAGCCAAAAACAAAGTCGAGGTGGCCAAAGTTGGGGACGACGAGGGTGTGCAATTTGGGCGATGCTGGCATCTCACGGAGGAGATGAGACACATCCCTGGCATTGGCAAACGCATCCTTTTGTCCGCTCACCACCAGCGTTGGCACATGCTGGCTTGGGTAGTGGGACATGTCATATGCGGGCGGCATCTCACGCTGGTACCGCTCCATGTTGCCTTGCGCCCCATAGTCGAACATCGCAAACGTTTGCTTCGTGATTTCTGTACCATTAATTGTTCAATGAGCTTGTCCTTTTTAGTATAAATTTAATGTCATATTACATGTTCTTTGCGCAATATTACTTGTTCTTTGCGCAATAGTGTTATGGGCCTTTGATTGATATAGGTGTTATTTTTTACGAATATAAGAAAAAGTCCCTCTAACCAATGGTTGCCACATTGGATGTAATAGAAATGGAATTCACAAGTTGCAATTTCTTGCAACTTCACGTTTGTTAGTTTGTTTGTTCTAGCCCCTTTAGCCGAATCTGATGCAATTATAATCTTTCTTTAATACTTAGATGAATCTAGTTTTTGGAGGAAAAAAAAGAAGAAAAAAAACGAAAGCAACAACTTACGTTGCGAGAAATGAGCTAGATTTTGCACTGACGTTGGCTGGGTCTCGTACTTGTCGATGTAGGGCCTCCTTGTCGTATTGAAGCAGCAAGAATATCCTAGCATTCACAAACCCCAGAAGGCACACTCGTACGTACATTAACCCAACATCAAATACACGAAGCGATACAAACAGACACTCGTCAGGAAATTGACGGCAAATCGATAGAGAAAGATTTTCCAACCTGCAAAAAGCTGGAACCAATCTTTGTAACACTTCATGCTTGAGGCTTGACACAAGAGATCGACGAGCTGCTTGCCTCCAGGTCTGTGCAATTGGGGCTCAATAGAAGTCGATCAGGGGAAAAACTAACATGATCAACAAACAAGTCAATGAATAAATTTCGTTCCTCACACAGACACAGACATACCCGCTCGTGCTCAGCTTATGGATGTCCAATGCTTCGAACAACTGTCGGACACAGAACAGAAACAGATGATTTAGAACGATTCGATAGCTAACAAACAAAACCAATCGACATGATCATAAACTTTAAACCGATCGAGCACGATCTTCGATCTAGATTCAGGAGCACGACACCTTTTGGATTCGGATTTGAGAGCACATGTAAACAAACTGCGGCCCACTCGTGATGTATGACACGGGGGCAAGAAGGGCGACTTTGCTAATCAACCCGACTGATCCCCCTCGTGACAGAGCTGCTAATACTGCTTGGGCACCCTACACAATCAAGCAACACCAAAATTATATCCTCATGCTATGTCTCATCGATGTTCGGACCTAATCTCGACCGCTCATTGCTAATTATCTACTACTTAGTGCTAATTAGGATACTGATCAGTGGTAATTAGGATACTAATCAGTGGTAATTAGGCTTCTAATTAGTGCTAATTAGTCGAATAATTCGTTATAATGATATACTAATTAGTGCTAATCAGGCTAGTAATTACTTATAATTATCTGCTACTTAGTGTTAGTTAGCAGACATCAGCCAAAGATGTCAGACTGCCACCATACTCTTAATTGGTGCTAACTATCTACTCATTAGCTGCTAATTAGGCTACTAATTGGTGCTAACTATCTATTCATTATCTGATAATTGTCTACTAATTACGCCACTCATGATTAGCAACTAATGGTTGCCACCACTCTTCTGATTTTGATCGCAGGGCTAATTAATTAATTGCGTACCTCAGAGTACGCCACCAGGAGAACCTTCTGCTGAGCTCTCGCCGAAACGAGCTGCAGCGATGCGCTGAGATCTTGAGAGGCAAGCTCGTCCACACTCCAATTCCAGAATTCCTTCGATTAATTAATCAATTGGGCGGTAAATTAGGTTCGACGTGCGTGACGAAATGCACTAATGATCGAGATATGAATCGATTAGTGTACAGTTTATAATCACCTTGTCATTGCTTGTGTAATTGATGTGGCCATAGCTAAATTTAGTGGCGCGGTAGTTGGCTATCCACACATCATAGCCCTGATCAGCAAGGATGAAGCCGAGGCCCTCGCCGGGAGGATTAATGACCCATACATCGCCTCCCTGCGAAATTATGCAGCAATTTATAAGTAATCCATCGATGAAACTCGGCCAAATTGTTTTCATCCTCATGATAATAAATGCTAGAAGTAAGATTGACCAATTGCGGTTAATCCTACTTGTAGGGAGCATCGATCGATCGATCAAATATACGCCCGATTTGCGATTACAGAATTATCGTGGTCAATGTGATTGTACGGTAATGTTACCGTGAAAACGCCATGGAAGAGAAGAACTGGCGGGCGGCCATGTCCATGATCTTCGGACCGGGTGAGCTCCGACCTCCACATCCTCTGGATGCCCACCAGGAACCCATCACTCGTCCGAGCCTGTCGTCATCATCGATCCCGATCCGAGCATCGAATTAATCCGATGATAATTGCAATATTGGATTCTAGATGGATCGGGGCCTCGGTGGCAAAATGTTTACCGAGAATTCTTCGCAGCCATAGTGATTGTAGGGCAAGACGAGATCGGAGCAGAGGCCGTCGGCTCGATCCTTCACCTCCTGGTACGAAACCAAGCTCGCGTCCACACCACCAACATTACCGCATATCCACGAGATTCTGAATCCCACCCCAAACAATGCCAAGCAGATGAACCAGCTCACCACTGGCAAGCTGCGACGATCCATCAGCCACAACAATGATGATGATGATGATGATGATGATGATGATGATGATGATGGTGATGATGATATCAGATGATACCGTCTGATGAGCTAGGGTTTATGGTTTAGGGTTTAGGGTTGAGGGTTTAAGGCTTACGGTTTACGGTCTTTCTCTGGCCTCTGTCTCGACTTATAAGTTTGAACCAAAAGGGGGGGGTAGTTTTTATTTATTGACTTGCATGGAAGTGTTAAATTCATGCTTGCTACCAAGAAAAGGTGGTGGCAAGCCATATTGAAAGGCGCATTGGCCGGCCGGACATTTGGACCCATGGCAAGGTAGGTAAGCCGAGTCCGATTTAACGTACAAATCGCTCCGGAGGCACTATTTTTTTCTCTTTTACTCGAGATGAATCTGTTGGAAATTGGACATTTTACTGACGAAGAGCTTGTGGAGACTAGAACATTTTTACCCATGAAGAGCCTGGTATCGATCGGACCTTTTACTCAGGTGAGAGCCTGTAAAGACCAGGCACCTACCGAACGGGCGCCATTGAGTCTGTCAAAGCTACCGCTCCTCCACCCTCTTAAATTTTCCGAAATGCTCTTCTGTGCTCCACTTTCGTGCCAAAACTCAATCGTTCCCGCCTGTGAGTCCATATTCGGCACAAATGAGGTTTCGCAATGCTTTGGAAGAATCTGTGGCTTGGGGTCTTGCATGTGCTCTTCCACAAGGCAAAGCTCTCGCCGTCGAACTTTCGAATCTGATTGCTGGTATCACAGAGCCTCTTAGATTAATAGCTTTCCTCCTCTTCTTTAGGGGCTGCGGACAAGTTTTGCTTCTCAATCCAGTGCAACAAAGAAAACACCTCAGTGGCCCTACATAAGTCTGCATCCATGATTTGAAGAATTCAATCTAGTCACTCAGTGGTGAGCAAAGAATGCAGGTGCGATTCAAATATAAAGAGGCGGACGATTCTTCGAGGACAAGTTTTAGCTGCTAGCTTAAACCGCTTGTTGTGTAGCATTTTCCATGGCATCAAGGTGATCAGATAGGGCCCAAACAGAAAGGAAAGTCAAGGCAAAAATCCAGTCATGCTCCAAGCTAAGATTTTCAAACTTTTTGACTCTTTGAGAAAAAAAGATAAACGGGGACAGAGAGGAGTGATGCATGAAGAGGCGTAGTAGATAGACTAGCGAATATAAAAGGGCAGGGGTTTGCGAAGCTTTTGCAGACACAAAATTCGACACAAGTAGATAGAGAGAGCTCAACATACATAGATTCACTCACACACAAACACACACACACACACACACACACACAAAGAAGAGAAATGCTTCTCTTGACGATACTGCTTGTGAAGAGGATAATAAAAAAGATATTGAAGTGAAGAAAGGCAAGAGAAGAACACAGACAAGAGGAGCAGTATTATCCAACACAGTATTATGCTAATGGCACTGCATTTCAGCCCCACCAGCCTCATCATCATCTTTATATAAATGAAAATGCTCTTTTGGGCATGGTTTTATATTAATACAAGGTTAAATCTTTGTTGAGAAAAAAAACCATCTCCACCCTCCATCTCTATATACACACTATCAAAACATTTAAGTATATCAATAAATGTGTGAAAAACACTACAATGATATCATAACAAATTGTTAACACCATTACTAGCCATGATACCATGATTGACTGTATCATGGCTAATAATGCATGTAATGCTAGATTACTACTATGCAAGACTAAACAGACTGATTATTTTCCTCCTTTCTTTTGTTTTTTCTCTCTCTTATTTCTTCTGCTATCTGTAAATCAATACATTGAATCGTGGGTTGCAAATTTACTGATATGTATCTGGAGGCTTGTTGGTCGTTTGTGGGTGCTTTGCTATTGTTTATCGCTATTTTATTGCATGTTAACTACAATATTTTGTGGCAATAACTCAATACTTTGACCCATATTCTTAAATAATAAAATTATAGAACTAAAATTAAAACTTGAAATATATTAGAATCACAAAATGTTGTTGTCACAGAAAATACAAATAATTTAACTAAAGTCTATACAAGAAACCCAAAAATATATACGGAGAAGAACAATATTCACTAGGGTTATTATCGTTGTAAATATCTAATTCTTAGTGAAAGATTGCTAGAGTTGGGGTTAGCGTGCATCGCCTTAGTGTCCACATGCGATAAAGCCCTGCTTAGCTTACGATTTTGCTCGAGCTAAGTGAACCCACTACACCTTCGCCTACTTCTAAATCAGCACTAGTGTCTGGCAGCTCAAGTTATGTCCCTAAACCAAGAATAAAATGGTTCTCCGTGATTAGGCCGAGACTTCTGAAATACATCCACGTCTCACGTCGTGAATGTATCCCACGATAATCCTTATCGGGATACACCAATTAATCATATAAAGAGAATACTTTTGAATTATCGAGATACTTAAAAACTCCACCCTTAAAGCCGGAGCACCTCTACCATCCTATCTTACTACACAATGTAAAACAATGTGGTTTACATGTGCAATGAGATATCAAGCACTATGTTCCAACGCTCCCCGTGCCAAGGTCGCCCTCCACTCAAAATCGTGATAGTTCCGGGGCCGCCCACTATCTAATCGTGGTGGTAAGCCATCTATCTCTTGGTTTACTACTTCTTCAGTAGCTCTCATGTAGTTACATTAGCCGTAACTCGTATTTTAATAAGTTGTATAATTTATTACATATTAGTTTTGAGTCCAAAATAGCGTCTATCTCATATTTTGGTCTCTTAACGAGTTGAATTGGAGGTAGAGGTGGAACAACTTGGTCTAGGATAGTAGTTGCGGCATAAAGTTCAAATAATGAAACATGAAACATTGGATGAAAATACATGTGTTGGGGAAGATCTAAGCAAAAGGCAACATCATTTATTTGATGAGAGATGAGAAATGGACCTAGACATTGATAGTCTAATTTATCGCAAGGTCAAGTAGTCTTCACATTACGTTGTAGTAACAATACGCGATCTCCAACTTGAAACTTAGATCGTTTCTCAAGTGAAGAGTTCAAACGATGTCGATCTCCTACCGTCTTGTATGTGGCTTGGGCATGAACCAAATGATCTGCCAAGTTTAGTTGAATCTCTTTGAGTTTCTCTAAATGATTTTTAATAGTTGGATTGTTTGAAACTTCTAGAACTTCTAGCACCATCTAATAAGGATGACATCTTGTGTTAGCAAAGAATGTTGATAGCTGATAAAGCAATGAAAATATTGCTTAAGGTTTGGTTTGTACGCTCCATTTGATCATCTATTTGAGGATGATAGCTTTAAAAGAGTTTAGGAGAGATTTTAAGAATCTCAAGCATGTTCAGAATTTCACAATAAGGATGACATCTTGTGTTAGCAAAGAATGTTGATAGCTGATAAAGCAATGAAAATATTGCTTAAGGTTTGGTTTGTACGCTCCATTTGATCATCTATTTGAGGATGATAGCTTTAAAAGAGTTTAGGAGAGATTTTAAGAATCTCAAGCATGTTCAGAATTTCACAATAAATTGCAGCCCATGGTCACTAATGATTTCATTTGGGAGGACATGATGTTTGAATACTTCTCGCATAACAAGATAAGTTGTTTCTTGGTTGGTAAAAGTCTTTATACACGGAAGAAAATGTGTTATTTTTGTAAGCCGGTCAACCACTGTGAGAATAACATTGTAACCTTTCGAAGTAGGGAAATTTGCGATGAAATTTAAAGAGATTGATTTCTATGGACAAATGGGGACACGTAATGGTTGTAATAAACCATATGGTCGATGTCGAGGAATCTTTGATCGAAAATATACATCACAACTATGAACATAGTCTATGATAAATTGATGAATTTGCGGCACCAATACTTGCGAGTAAGTAGCTCAAGTGTTTTCTGAAATTCGAAATGTCCATCTAATGGTGAATCATGGCAATGTTGCATGACTTGGAGTCGAACCGCTCCATCGGGAATATACATATGGTTGTTTTGATAAAGCAAATCATTATGCAAGCTAAAGTTACTATAATTCATATGGTAAAACTTACACCATGAACAAAAAGTACGATCTTGAAGGATATGATCTAAAATATCTTGTGCAAAATTATCTAAACCAATCTTTGAGTGGACAGAATCAAGAAAATCTCCAAAAACATCAGCTACCATTAATTGAAGACAATTTGGACTTAAATGTAACTGTTTTTTATGATCATAAGATGGATCCTCTTATCTTGATGCCAAATAGAAGTGTCGAGATAAGACATCCGTTTTACCTTATATATTGTAAGTGGATATGTTATTAAAAAGTTAAACGTTTATGTCAAAAATTACGCCCATTGAGCTTGTCTTCTATTCAAGACTCCAACATTTTGAAATTATGTGAAATTCCTAAGATCACTATTGTCTACAAGTGTAGGCCATGACAGTTTGAACCGAAATGGATCAACATTGCCACAACTTCTGTATTTATTGTCCGTTAAGGCTCATGCATGTGCACCATTTGGCATGCATGCATGCATGCCACTTGACCGTCATGCATTAACCATGACTTGTATTTTAATAAGTTGTATACTATAATACAAGTATGTATAGAGCTTAAACGTTATAACTATTGAAATAAGCAAGATGGTGTGATGGTTAGACCAAGACACTCACACTCTTGATACAAGAGGCTGTGTTTGATTCTTGAGAATGCCCATTTTGGTTATATGCTTGTAACACTCATTATTGGTCCCAACTTATTGAGTTCAATGTTACGCCACTCATAGCTCCATTGTTCATAACATCCTCGTTAATGGGGTGACTCTTGCATATCCATAAATTTTCTTTTCTCAAGTGGGGTGACTCATGTTTTTTTCTAAAAAAAGATACTTCATTAGTGGTAAATCTATTTACATCAAATACTAATTACATTATTGTTAGTTCCCCTTTTTTTCCAACATGGGATCTAATTATCCACCTCTATTTTCTCTACATATACCTCGCTATTGTAGTGGATTGTCTCTGACTAGTGATCCACAATCCACTGTTTGAGATTATTCATTGCAACTTCACCTAGAGATAAGTTTATGAACAAGCAGTTACAAATTGAGCACTCATGCAGATCACTTCAAAGTGACATTGCTGCCTCCTTTCTTCAACTATATCCTCCATCGAGCATTCGTCTTTGTCAGAAGTTGGTTGTTCAAGTTCTATCTGAAATCTGTAAAAATCCTTTCAAAGAATAAAATCTGCAATATACATCAAATCTTGACTTGCAATATGTTCTATTACATCATTTTTCCTCTTTCATTCCTTTGTTGCATGGGCCTTACCATTCGTTCTGCTGGAAAGATCTATTTTGGGGATTCAGAGTTCCACTTGAGATTCAACAAATTTCCAAAGAAAACATTCAAAGCTTCTCAATCCTTTATGAACGGTAATCTCCTTACCATCCCTGAGTTCGAATCCTCAGGAATTCTCTCAAACTGTCATTTGAGAGTTTAACATACTTATATCCAAATTTGTTGTATTATTTCTTTCGGTGACTCTGAGTATCCCCTCAAAAACCTTCTTGCAATGTGTTGTCCATATATACCACAATGTGGTGCTACTAATTAGATCCCAATGCAACTCGTTGAAGTGAGTCCCTTCCTAATTTTGCGTTAGCTGGTTGGGTGTGGATCTAATCTTCTCTCCAACAACTATCCATTTGATTTGTGCCATGTTAGATTCATGGTTAGCTGCTTCTTGAGACGTCGATGTCTAAGCAGTTGCTCCTTACGAATAGTGTGATTCTTCCTTTCTGATACCAAAAGTCTCAATATTCTTTTCCAAATTTGTATAGCTCTTGGACAATGCTAAAAAGAGTGAATTGACGATTCTATATGAAAACTGCATCTATGGCATGTTATGGGCTTTCCCATATTCCCTGACCATTCTCCCACTGTAATTGTTTTATGTGCTAAGAGCCACTATAATAAGCAAATCTTCCTTGCAATTTGTTTTGACCATAGCTTCTTCCAAAAACTCTTTAAAAATGCTTCTTATATGCCTTGTGCTTGCCAACGTTGCGCAATTGCAATTTTGGCTTCCTTGCTCTTTGCTAAAATGTTTCTTTGTAACTTTGTTGAATAGTGGAAAAATTGTATCAATTTTCTTGTCTTAACGGGATCTTTCCATAGATATTCTCTCAAATCCCAAGGCAACTTGTGGAGAGGTTTGTTGACGTAAATCCAGATTCTACAATCCACATTGAGTTTTGAGGGATCCATATCAAGGTGCCAATTATTGTGTATATAGCTGACTAGCCTTACCCTTTTCCATCCATTGTTGTAAACTCAATCCTCATGTCTTATTTTCTCCAATCTGCCCTATCCAAACGCCACTTCGATTGGGAGCTACTGTAGCATACAATGGCAGACCAAATATTTGGTTGGTCTTGAATGTTGAATTTATTGCCCGAGCATTGTTAGGTGACAATTTGTAATCCATGCATAACATCCACTCATCTTGTATCACAATGATAACTGGTTGGGATTCTGGTCTGTATGGTTGCACATGCAATACCTTCCCACTACAAACCAATGCTTGTGCCTCATGCATCATTGCAGCCCAATCAAAATCTGACAAGGTTTTCCGAATTTTCAATTTTGATGCATGTTTTTTTTATCTCCTTTGGCAACATAAAGAACCGATCGGTTACTTGATCATAGGACAAACCTTATGTTTATGCATAATCTCCTTCCGCATGCTCATCTTTGCTACATGATGAACACAGCTAACATCGAATAAATCATCCATACAACTGTAATTGATAATTGTAGAATAGACAAGTAGATGCAAGATTTCACAGTGCTCAAGTGGGTTGTGCCCATGATATGGACCATATATTGTGATTTCAGCCAAAATTCTTCCTCTATGCTTCATGTTTCTCATCTACACACAAGAAATGCATCTACGACTGCCGAGTTCTTCATATTTGATGCCCTCTCCTCCTAGGTTGGCCGAATCATTTTCAGATACCCATTTCTATTTCAGCAATCTAGTGCGAAATTGCATTTGAATCATGTTTAAGGCATGTGGAATATCTTCAAATTAAGTAACAAGCTGACTTATTACTTGTCGTGCGTCGTTTTAGCATCCACAATCTTTGACAACAAATTGTATGAATACCTTTGCCAACCCATATTCTCGAACACTTGTACACTAGTGTGCCTGTATACTAGTTATTGTGTCCTCTATTGACCGATGCAATATATATATACCATCTATATGGTTGTCCATGAAGATGTTGGTCCAAAATCTTCGATACATGGATTCGTAATGCGAGACAAGACGACTAACATAGATATCCCCCTTTGCCTATCAATCCAATGGCGCTTGATGCAGTTCCATTGCCTCAAATCTCTAATCTTTACCTCTAAACCAACTACTGAAACTTCTTTCAGTTGCAACAGAATATGAATTGTCGAGTGTCTACTGGCAACGGCACATCATCAAAATTGTGCAAATTAATCGTCTCAGTATCCTCCTTGCTTGAATGCTTGGGGTCATCCCAATCATCCTCCCAAAAATCAGTTGTGGGCACAATGATTGTAACTTTCACATCCTCATGTTTCGTTGTCTCATCAGATATGAGTTGATTAAGATCCACAAAATACATTTATTGGGATAATTGCAATTGTAGAGGGCCATCTAATTGAGAAAATGATAGGTGAGTTTCATTTAGGTTTGGTACTCATGTTGGTTCAATTTAGGCGGCTTCTATTAGAATTATCAACACAACTTATTACTTACATGTCATACAACTACTTCTGGTTTATTTGTTGCTTGGACCAATATGTACATTTTTAAATAAAATTAAATGAATTTTTCATTTTTAAACTTTAGGTCGTCAGGTTGATTACAATTAATGAGATTATTTTATATATAATTAATTTGATTTCTTTTCCATTTTAATTTACATTCCCCAAAAGATTACATTTATTTAAAGCTGCTTGATCATTTACACTAAATATTAAATTATTATAAAATGAAATGTGGTTCATTTGCATCAAGTAAACCACAACGACAAATTGAATCGAAAATCGATTTTAGCAAATGATTGATATTAAAATTTATTATTTTTTAAACATCGTTACTTTTTCGAGTAACAAGGAAAACTGGTTGCCTGGGGATATAGACACAAGGGGTGCGGTGCAAGTCAGCTTGGTGCGACTCTGTGTAGTTTTTTGACGCGACTCTTGTATTCCGACGTTTCAGCACTTTTGCAGCATTATGGATCTATGGCAATACGATCCACTCTTTGCGGTAATGCGGCAACGTGATCTTCTGCGAACTTTGCGGCAGCTGATCCCCATGTAACGTGACGTCCCCTAGCTCTTCGCGGTGTTGTGCGGCCTAACAACATGTAGCTGGTTGCACACTTAAGCGGGTTGAAATAGAAAGTGGACAATTCAGCAACGGTTTAGGCATCTCTTTGAATGCTAAATGTGATCGACCTCGTCATCGTCCATGAATATACTTGCATAAAACTAAGTATACATTCCTCAAAATGCCTTCGTAATAATCCGTGGAAAAGTTGTCAGTGTTGTTTTTAGTCTGAATATCATCACCATTGTTACGAACTCTCCCTGGTTGGTGGCAATGGTTGTTTTCTCGTGATCTTCTAGGACCGTCCTAATTTCATTGTAACCACTAAATGCATTGAAAAACCTATAGAGTTTGTGGCCAGCCACCGTGTCGAGAACCCGAACTAACTTAATTCTGGAAGCTTGTAGTGACATGTTGCTAGTTGGCTCTCTATCCTCAGCATCAATCCTGTAAGGGTTGGCAATATGAAAGACACCAATTTCTAGTACAATGACAATCCCAAGATGTGGTGGGTTGTGTATCCTAGCAAGAAACTTGCAAGCGCCCCTGGCCTAGTGGAATCGTCGACTGACTACATTAGTCAAGGATTCAGGCACGCCCAAATGCAGAGCTTGTAGAAGCTAGAAATTCCCAGAATCGTCACGGAGATTTCCGGAGGGATAGAAGCTAGAAATTCCCAGAATCATGACCCGGATTTGCCGAGGGATTTGGGCGCGCCCAAACCAAGAGCCTGTAGAGGCTAGAGATTCCCAAAATATCTGCCGGGGGATTTGGGCGTGCCAAAACCCAAAGCTTGCAAAATCGCTGGGGCCAGAAACTAGAATCATTGGCCGAGTTCCTGGAATTGTCATCCTCAGGATTTCGATACCGAAGGAATCATTTGTCCAATCATGTGCCCAACTTCTTGTTGGGATTTCAGCACCGAAGATTCTGTCTGCCCAACTTGCCGGAATCATCTTCACTCAAGGGAGATGTTTCATTAGATGAATCTTGTTTTTGGAAACAGAAACGGGTGAATATTTCACTTTGGGGTCAAGAATTTGAGATCAGGGAACAGAGGAACCATGGCCGTGCCTATTGAGATGGATGTTGAGGAGGTAGAAGAAGAAGAGGAAGGATTTGAAGAGGCAGAAGAAATTGCTCTGCGATTTCCCCAGGATCTTGTTAAGCTTCTCATTGCAGCAGAAGCTGGAAATGTTGATCTTCTTCGTCAAGCTCTAGGTGGGTGATTCTTTGTCCTCTCTTCGTATATATGCGGGCGTGTGCGTGCGTGCGCGCATGAATGTGCGCCTCTGGATGTGCTCGTGTTTCTAAACCCTGTAATCATTCAAGTCTATGTTTTGGGTTTTTCCTCCACTATGCATATTACTTCTGCAGTTTTTGACCTCTACATCAAAAAGGAAATGCAGTTTGAAATTATAGGGGAAAACAATGGAAGTTGAAATTAGGGTTAAAGACCTGATAGAAAATGAGGTTCAGAGGAACGCAGAATAAAGACACATCCTAGGAGTTTTTAAGGGATCGTAGTAGTGATGTCAAATTTGAAAACAGAACAAGTTATGGGACTTTTTAGGGGATCGTAGTGGTCCTGCTGAATCTGAAAACAGATGTTTTTTAGTTTAGGTTTGGGTTCAGAAAGAAGAGGGGAATTGGAAGTGAGAAACTATGGAAATTGATATGGAAATGAGTTAAAACTGAAGGTGAACGATGGAAACCTGAAGAAGAATGAAAGTCATGGTGCCAAATGTAAAAGTAGTGTTTTCTTGTTTCTTAACCTCTTTTTTTTCATGCCATCTCTTCATTTCTGAGAAAGAAAAGAAAGGAATGATAGTAGAGGCTACATGTACTTGTCATGAGATTAATATTTCTTGCTGACGTTGGTTGCAGATGAGTTAAACGGGAGTGTAAACGATGGTGGTGAGGATGGAGATACAGCCTTGCACTTAGCCTGTCTTTATGGTCATCTGAACTGTGTCCAGGTTTTAAACCCAAGACTTTTCCAATTTCTTTCTTTTCGTATGATTACTTTAACAAAGCTCGATTCATTGCCTACACTGATATGTAAATTTTACCTCTGTGCATGCCCTTAAATTAGTCTGGGTATGCATGAGACTAATCGTGTTGGTGTCATCATTATTTGTGTATTTTGATCTTACATGTTGAGATTTGAACACATGTAAGACTATGTAACAAGTGATTACAGATACATATAGGGATTAAACATATGCCCATAAGAGGGTTTCAATGTAGATGTAGTATCATTCTTTATTTGGGTAATATAGGTGCTTCTGGCGGCTGGAGCAGCAGTTGATGTGAGAGATGAAGATGGAGCAATACCTCTCCATGATGCATGTGCTGGAGGTAATGTTTTCTTAGCTAAATGTCAGGAATTTAACGACACTTTTTTAATATTCTACAAGAACCTCTAGATTTTTGAGAAATATTTCCACATACTGTTTACTGTTGTAAGTGAAGTGCTTTTAAGTCCAAGCAAGGAGTGCCGTGTTAACTTCTGAAAACCCCAAACAATTTTTCAGTAAATCTTTGCCGAAGTTAAATGTAGTGATGTTTTTCTGCTTAATTTGTATCTCCAACTACACACATACCATTAGACAGCTCTTTTCTAGGCCCACATAATTGTTCATGTCTTTGTGAGCTTTCATAAAATCAAATCTCACTCAAAAAAGGTGGGAGATTTTTAGTATTTATTTACCTGTGGACGTGCCCAGATCCAGTGATAGTCATGTTATGCCATTATCATTGTAGGATTCTTGGACATTGTGAAGCTCCTATTACAAGCATCCGGAAGCTCAGAGAAGATCAGAAGCATGTTGAATACGATCGATGTCGATGGTGATACTGTAAAGTGTTGTCTTTATATATAAATATATATATATATATATAGATAGAGAGAGAGAGAGAGAGAGAGAGAGAGAGAGAGATAGAGTGCACAGCATATATTCAAATATATATAAATTTTGAAATTGAAATTGTTTTTGAATTGAAATTGGCTGTTGTTTGCAGCCACTGCATCACAGTGCACGAGGTAATCATCAACATGTTGTAGAAGAGCTTTTGAGCCATGGGGCATCCCCAGACGCCCAAAACCTTCAAGGGAAGGTTGGGAAATTATGTCACCATTTTTTTATGGAAATTGTTCTATCATGTGTTTCTAAAGTTCTTGTTCATTTTTCATTCAGACTCCAGGAGAGCTTGCTGATGAAGGTTCAAGTGTGCAACAAATTTTAGCATCAGCAGCTCGGCAACATAGAATCTAAGAAATCTATTTAGTTTATTTTGGAGAAGTTTGGCAAAAGTCAATTCGGCATTGACATAGAAGCATTTCTAAATTGTGTTTCTTTGTCAGGCACATTTTAATGAGGATTACATTGTACCCATGTCCTTGTCCATCGCCCGAATCTTCAACCCATTTTTGCCGTTAGGCGATTTTCCATCAGTACAACTAGAATCGATACAGAGTTCTCTTGTGTCTAAATAGCGAAGAAAACTAAATCATATCTATTCATGGCTATTATATTAGCTACTTGAGGATAAAGTTTAATAAAAGGTTTTTTTGTTAGTTAACTATGTTTCAGTGTGTGTATTACGGGTGTTAAGCATGCATAGTAACGATATTTATGCTTGGAAGCTTCTTTATTGCGGCCCAATAGATTATTCTTATCTAAACTGCAAAGGCAGAGAGCTGGCTTTTTAACTCAACCATAGAGGAGATTTAAGCATGAGAATGAAGGTCTTTTTGCCATCACTTCAAGAAAAGTTTTCTTCTCAGGTATGATGCATTTATATCACAGAAATCTACACAATTAATCCGGTACTGACTGATAGAGGTTCTGTTCATATTCTATTCTAGGATGACCAAATACATTTCAAGTCGTTTTTCTTTGGAATACGAATGTGTAATGCTTAATGTCTGACAAATATGAATTTCCTATACATAGGAATGATGGTTTTATATTGGGAAAATGCAGCCATATTACATGATTATACAAAACACTGGTGTGGAATCGTTTACATTTTGGGCACTGCCTAGTGCCAACCAATACTATTTAACGGAAAATGAGAATTTCTAGCTCACAATCCATTTGGTGACTTGAATCATTCATTGATTTATTCTATAAAGGCATGCATGATTTCTTTTCTTTATAGGATACAAGTGGCCTCTTCAGCAAGAAAGGCAAGAATCTGCATAGTCGTAAGGGAATTGTATGAATAAAAGATATGCTTAACAAGAAATAATGTCTCGTGACCCACCACTTTACCAAAAACTTAGTTTTCATACATTTCAACAAAAGTTTTATTTAATAAGAGGGGATCTGGAGCTTTACGCGCTTTCATAAAAGATGCTCCTCACAACTATTTGAACAAGCCTTTCATAGAGACCCCCAATAACATTATCTGCCACAACAATGTCGACAGTTATGATTCCGTTATTTCATTTTTCAAGCCTCTTAACTATTCTGCAAATGCTTTGATTCGGTACAAAATCAATGCCTTTTAACATTATATAGGGCACTACCGAGCAATCAGAAGATGATCATTTTGATTCCATTCAAAATAACAATCACAATCGTGCAGAGTTGTCAAAACGTGCACCATAAAAATTCTGCGATTACAGGAATCCACCATGGAATGTAGAATTCTCTTTTGTCGTAGCATTCGTTTGGCCTTTCCACAACAAAAACCAAAATAAAGAAAAGGAAGGAACAGCTCAAAGAACTTCCAGGAGATTTTAAACTACAGGATGGCTGGTGAGAGCAGTTCTGAAGCTGAAAAAACCCGGCTTCTCTTTCTCATCCCACAAAAATAAATTATCGGAAGACCTAATACCACTACTACACTCTATCCACCTAAAGAATCTTGTACAAGAGAGCAAAACCATGCATCCGAATCCGACAGCATTTTGTATAGGATGTTTCTTTGCATGGACTGACTCCACAGGGAAGGGAAGAATGTTCGACTCGGGATTGTTTCTTCCCCTGCCCATGATTTACCATCGATGTGTATGTACAAAGCTCGATGAGCAGGCTGAGAAAATAGAGAGAAAGAGCTCTACCCCATAGCCAGGAAGCGAGCTAATAAAAGGAGATTATGAACTCCGGATTCGCTTCTTTTCTTCTCTTCCAGGGGGCCTCAAAGAATTTTCTCAGCTCGAATTGATGATCCGTTCTCTCGATGGAGTTCAGCGCTTCGATTTCCATACCTCTCTCATTTATCCCCTTTTCGCAGCCTCTGCATCTTCAGACATCAGCTCTTTCAGCCTCTCGATGACTGGACTTGTCGCAAACTCAGGCCCTGTCGAATTTTCTCCATAGCAAACATAATGAGCACTCACTACACCATAGGGCACAGCCATCATTATCCGGACCTGCACCAAACACATCCCAACTGCATCATTAATTACCACAGCCTGCTAACATGCAACAAAATCTTCTTTTCCTCCTTCGATTTCTAGTTCAAATTATGATATCTTTATGCTTCTCATTGCTATGGAGAAAAGGCAGAAGAAATCCTAGGAACTTCGGTGCACTTTTGGAGGTTTCTTTTCTGTTACTAGTTCTCCAAGCACAACGGGAGGAAGAAGGAGAGAAACCAAGCATACAATCCAACAAAAAATTAGCATGAGTGATTGAAAGAAGAAAGAAAACAGTTCAGGGAACAGCGCACATGGCATCTAATGATGGGGATAGCTCACCAGGAAGTAACCAATACAAAATGAGAGCACTGAAACAGATGATGTTAGGGGCTTGTAAATCCCAAATGTCCACCCGCCACTAATTAGGACACATAGCATGCCTCCCGATACTCCACTCAACACACAAATGGAGCTGGTCAAGTCTTTCTCGATCACCTTGTCCAGCCGCTTGCTCTCAAAGAGCCTAAATGTATCATATGATGCTTTGACAAAACTCTTGTTGTGAACCGCAACCTGTCATGGCAAAGGGACCCTCTTTTTGCAAGATTTGAAGAACACTAAGAAAACACGTGAGAAAAAGATGATTCCATGTACCATAATTATTGTGGGATTTACTGATGTGTATTGCTGATATTTTGAAAAGCCACACGCACACACACACATGCAGTATGAAAAATTTAACATACCTGGACATATGCCCAGTTATTGGCATACATAGACCACTTGTTTGTAATGTTGTAGAAGCAGTCAGCACATGAGAACATGAATTCATTCTCAGTATGGATTCTGTTCAGCCCCCTTGCCTGTAATGCACATGTGAACATTTCAATGCATCAAAATCAAACAAGGCATTTTTATGTGATGGCAAAACATTATTTTGGGAAAGGAAATTTCTCCATCATTCAGATATCAGGATGAATGCACACGAGCAACGTCCTAATGATAATTAGTGTCTCTCTAATATTGAGGATTCATACAAGTGCTTTTCGGAGACAACGCACAAGAATGAAAGCCTCTCCCCCATTTAGGCAATGAGGTGGGGAAGGAAAGCTCTATGAAGCAATAATCAAAATTTCACACTCACTGACCATGAGGCGAAGGATATGGAGGGTCGGAACAAAGAGGGAGCCCATGCAGATGCTTCCAAACCATGTCACGAAAGCTGCACGGAGGGCTTGCATCATAGACAGCGACGACGGCTGACCTAGGTAGATTGTTGCCACTCTCTTTGCTGTCATGGCACATACCACATTCCTCAGAGTCTCAAGGGTGTATGCCAGGTTCACCAACAATGCCAAAATTATGAGTGGGGCAAACTGAACACTAAGAGAGCACACCACTCCGAAGCTCCAGAACAGCACCCATGCCGATGCCAGAAGCACCACCCACACAGAAGAAAGATAGATCCCCGGTATCCTTTTAGCGGTTTTTAACAAGCAATAATGGAGAAGCCTACCTGCATACTTCACCCTATCAACACAAATCCACCATATTTTGCCCACCAGGTTAGGAAGAAAATAAAACTCTTTTCTGCTATGTTTTCAACTGAGAAGAAAATAGCCGACCAGACCGTGCATGCCAGAAAGAGAGAAAGGAAGATATGCTAAACATTGTCTATGGGCCAAGACAGCCCATGACACAAAAACAAACAAATATGTGCTGTATATCCAGGGACACTCATCACAAAGGATTTATAGAGGAGTGTTTAGACATCATGAAAAAGAACATGAGATGAAGCTGGAATCTCGAGCCTCTTGCATGAGAACGATATGTTCGTTCACAACAAAAGACAATGCAGAGTTTTGCCCCAACAGATTTACTTTCCACATCTTCGAGTGTTAAAACGAACAGAGAATGAGGAAGGGATCGAACTCACCTATTCGATATCCAACAAGCATACAGACTCTGGCACACCGAGAAGACGAGGCACGCAATGCCAACCCCTAAATTGGCTGGCAAGCTTGTGGATACAAGCATCACAGCAGACCCGAAAGTGAATAGCACACTTATCCAAACAATGGAGCGAACCATTAGTTTTGGGTTCACACGTGCAAGACTCTGGCACAGAAGCCCAAAAATAACACTGGTAGCGACAGCCACGGAGAGTTGAGGAAACCATCGCCTGAAGTTCTGGAGCTTCGTCGGAGTTATATCCTTCACATAGAGTATGATGAAGAAAATGATGGCAGCTGTGGTGCTGACAAGATGAATTATGAAGAAGATCATGGAAAAATTATCAGCAGCTTGTTTGGGAACTCGGTACACTGAGCGCACTGTTGCCGTTGCCCCACCGTTGGCCAACTGCAAGTTACATTCGGAGCATTAATCGTCAACTGAAACACTTGCCAAAGGCTAGTTGATCATCATACATATCAACATGCTACGAATCACTGAGTAGTTGAATCCAGAACATGTGGATGTTCCCAACAGACTTACAAATATCCATCAAGCATCAACATGGATGTATGAGTAAATATGCGCGCAAATGCGTGCCATACAAAAGAGAGTAAAGAGAGTTCAAGGCCATGCAAAAAGGCTACATGCGCGTGGCGTTCATGCACATTTTTGAGTTTATGACTGGTAAAAGGAAATAGAGGGGTGCATACAAGAATGCTGATATATGATGAATATACATTCTGAAACATTGCTGCATACTCTGAACGGCAGATTCGGATAAGGCAAATGGTGTATACATATGTGTTGAACAGCCTTCTTGAATATGAGGAGCAATTCATCAACATAGATAGGCTCACAAAATTTCCATCCACCACTATCGATATCAACGTGTATACATGTATGCATGCACGTATGTATGCATGTAAGCATACATTGCACAAAGAAAACTTCCAAGAAATAGCCAGCATATGTGGGCGGCTACTGAAAAGGAAATCACACATTCACAAAGAGACGGAAACTGCGCATGTACATGTATGTATATGGACAGGGCATTGCCATGCTAGGCATAAGCATATGCACATATGTATACATACAAACATAAAGAAGAGGAAAATGCAGATGTACATGTACATTCATGGGCATAGGCATGTCATGCATATGCACATTGCGCACATGTACACGCGTGCATACAAAACAAAGCACAAAGAGAAGGAAAATCCATGTGTACCAAGTAAAACAAACAAAGGGCACAGGCGTCGGCATGACATGGAAGATTGATGTATGAAGGAACAGGCATCGAAATGGCACCTTGGCATCGGTAGGAGCGGCATTGGAGATCTGGATTTTCAAGATGTTAAGATCGGTGCCTCGAGCAGCAACATCTGGGGCCAAGATTTCATCATCTTGAGCTGAAGCAGCCATGTCAGCAGCAGCAGCAGCAGCATCTGGAGGAGAAGGCATGGGAGCTGACCTGGATGTCACATCATCGGGCCCGGGCGATCCCGCTGGCGCGGCATTGCCAGCTGGCGCCTCGGTGTGGGAGGGTTTAGCAGGATTCTCCGATTCGATCTTATCTTCCTTGCTTCTCGGGGCAGTATCTTGCGGCGGGGATTCGACAGCTTTCATGGCGGCGGTGGTGCTGCTGCTGTTGCTGTTGACCACATTGATGTTAGCCCTGTAATCATCATACCCATCTGCTTCTGCTGCTGCTTCTTCTTCTTCTTCTTCTTGATCCTCACCCTGTTGTTGATGAAGATAGTGATACTGCTGCTGCTGCTGCTCTTCATACAATGATTCCTGGTTCGAAGCATCGCTGCGGTCGGGGTCGGGGTCGGTGTCAAGGCCCCAGAAGCCGCTCTCCCAGAAGTTGCTCGTCGACCTTGCTTCTTCCGCTGTCGCTGTATCCACTGTATTGTGCCAGAAATCGTCGATGCTGGCCCCCGGAGCCGACTCCTGCCATAGCCACAAGAAAGCAAAGAAACCAAACCCTAATTCCGTCAAACACCTTCTTCTCCAAGCACGAACAAAACTCTCTCTCTCTCTCTCTCTCTCTCTCTCTCTCTCTCTCTCTCTCTCTCTCTCTCTCAAGACACATAGAGATACCTCCACACACAATCCCTCTCCCTCTCCCTCTCTCTGCAAGCTGTGTTTCACCTCTCTTCAAGCATCTGCCTCTGTCCGCATACTTAACGCTCTCCCTCACACACGGAGCCTTGCTCTACCTGTCTTCGAGATCTATGTATGTATCATGCCTCCTAGACTCTCTCTCTCTCTCCCTCCCTCCCTCCCTCCCTCCCTCCCTCCCTTGCCCCCGTACTGTATACATCTTCTAGCTACCTCTGCATCTGCCACTCTGAGAGGAAGAGGTGTGAAGAGGGAGCAGAACGTACTGTGTTTCCCATGTGGGCGGCAGCTAGCTATGGCTCTCCGCTGCACGCTACACCTGCATAACAAGGGGGAGGAGCGCAAATGGAAGAAGAAGAAGAAGAAGAAGAAGAAGAAGAAGAAGAAGAGATGGGATCAGAGAGGAAGGATCGGGCAAGGAGATGCGGGAAATGGAACGGTCCCTTGAGCAGAAGAAGAAGAAGAAGAAAGGAAGAAGAAGAAGAAGAAGAAGGAAGAGATAGATACTTGTATTAGATATGTACATACATATATGTATGTGTGTGTGTATGCATGTGTGTGTATATGTATGTATGTATGTGTGTGTGTGTGTATGTATGTGTGTGGAGACGTATGTTGTGTATGCGGATTTATGGATGTATGCTGCGCGTGTGTTTGTGGTTGTATGTATGTGTGCATGGATGTATGTGTGTGCGTCCATGCATGCATGCATGTGTGCATGTATGTGTGTGCGCGTGTGGATGTATGTATGTATGCGTGCATGTGTGTGTTTGTCGTTGTATGTGTGTGCGTCCATGCATGCATGCATGTGTGCATGTATGCGTGAGCGCGTGTGGACGTATGTATGTATGCGTGCATGTGTGTGTTTGTCGTTGTATGTATGTGTGCATGGATGTATGCGTGCGTGTCCATGCATGCATGCATGCATGTGTGTGTGCATGTGTGTGTGCGTGCAGGTGATGTGCAAGAAAATGTCGTATGTCTATGTATGTATGTAGGTGTGCGTATGTATGTATGCATGTATGTATGCATGTGTGTGTGCGTGCGTGCGTGCATGTGTGATGTGCACCGATGCATGTATGAATTGTGTGCACCTATGCATGTGTGGCTGCATGCACATGCATTCATACATGCATAGCAACGTTTTTTTGTGCGTGCATGCATGTATGCGTGCATGCACAAAAAATGTTGTATGTATATGTATGTATGCATGCATGCATGTATGTATGTATGTATGTGTGCATGCATGTGTACATGTGCCCTAATGCATGTATGGGTTGTGTGCACATATGCATGTGTGGCTGTACGTGTGCATACATAGGTGCACGCACGCATGCATACAGGCATAGGTGCACATACATCCATACAGCATTGATGCACATGCACACTGAACGCACACATACATGCACCGCCATATACATACCTATGCACGAAGGCATGCATGTATGTATGTGCGTATGCATGTACGTATGTATGTACGTACATATGTACGTATGTATGCATGTGTGCATGTGTGGATGCATGTATGCCAGGGTAAAGTTTCGTTATTGGCAGAGCAAGGGGAAAAAGCACACAAACCACGTGCAAAATTAGAATGGTATAATACGTATACGACCCCGCATACATATGTATATCGATCCACAAATACATACACGATTCAATACCTGATCGGCCAGAGCAGATCCGCATACGTATCGGCGCTACGACATCTACGTATATATGTATGCACAATGATGTATCTTGTACCAGCCAAGGCATCATGCATATGCTCTATTACATCATATGATAATCCGCCAAGGCTTTTTCGTGTATACATGCGTATATACTACGATCTCTCTCAGATCCATCTTCGTATCTTGTGAATTTGACAGTGTCACTGCTCAGGAGATGGTTTGTGACTTGGAAGCCTCTCCGGTTCGACTAATATGGCATACAGTCTCGGTCAATCTTGGCAACTGTAAAAAAAAAAACAGATAAAACTTCTATCCCATGGCCAGTGGAATTGTTGAGGATAATGACTACGATTACAATCACATTTATCCCACATGCCAATTTTGCATCGCCGTTTTTCCAACTGAGGAATTCACTGTACATATATGAGAATCTTGAATACATCAATCAGTTTATACCTCCATTTTTTTCCCCTTCCTTTTTACACACCTCTTCTTCCTGATTCTTCGGCCACTACACATTCTACTACACATGATCAGTAATCACCAACGGCAACGAATCATCAAGCTCATTCAAGGCCTGCCTTCGTGATCATTGATCACACCATAATGATGACGATCATTTCATTGTGCTTGCTACCCGAAGCGTGATTTTGATGCCGTTCTTAGAGTTGAATCGAAACCAATGGCTACATGCACTCCTGAGTTGGAGTAAAAACATGGATCTATCCACTCCGTCTTCTTCTATTTTTCTTCTTCTTTACAAAGAGATTCATCTTAGTATTAATGAGGTGCATTGTACAAAATGAACAAAGTTACAAATTGTTCACTACCGATTTTAAGCTTCATAGAATAGAAGGTTCTCTATCTAAACCTAGATACTTGAAGAAAAACAACATATATTTGTATCGCGCTATGAGCTGCTACATAGTTATTTCCACATCCAATAGTAATGAGACCTTTTCTCTTAGTGTCTCATTTATTAAGAGTGGAGAAAAACCCCCCTTCACTTTTCACGTAGAAAGAATCAATGCAGTGCAAGTATACAGGTGAACTAGATAATATATTAGACATGAGTAACTAGCTTAAAGACAAACTACTAACACTCTGAAACAACATATTCTCATGTGCTCCTCCAACTTCTAAATCTTTTCCTTGGTTGATAATGACCAAAACACTTCTCCCTCAGCCAATAGGAGCTAACAAAAGTTGAACCAAAAAAGTTCATTTTTTCTTTTTTTGTCTTGTGATTTTCCTAGTTGTTGCCTTGTTTTTTTTGCCTATTCCACGAACTCAAAAGCCATTAGCTGAAGAAAATTCCTTGGGAGCTATTGAATGTAGCAAAGCTCCTCATGCTAGTGTCATCTTCACCTGCAAAAAAACCAAGAAAAAGAATTTTACTACAGCTAGAACAACTTATGTCATCCAACTTACTACATGTAATTATTGTCCAAAGGGAAAAGTCACTTTGGCAAAGCATAAAACCATTCAAGGTGAAGAAAATCTCGTATAAAGGTCTATGAACTTTTGCACAATTTGAGAATTTGTTATTGGCTTCTTAAAGTTTGGCAAAAATCCAACCAAGCATTCCATAGAATCTCTATTGGGGACGACCAAGCATCTTCAAAAACCAAATTTCATATATCCTTGTCATATTGTGAGACTACACATGAGTTCCCATCAGGTGAAGAACTCCTTTCTTACTTCTCAATTTGTTATTATTTCATCGATTGAGCGATAAGAAATTATTTTGATGTCAAATCTTCTATGTTGAGACTGCTCAATCATCTCCATACCCAAGAATGATAGAATTACTAAGTCATACTACTAAACACCAAGAACAATTATTATTCTTGCACAACCTTGCCATTATTTTGATGATTTCGTTCAACACTCGTTATGCATGAGTGCAATCCTACAAGCAATGTCCATGAGATAACCACATCTTCTAGAAATTGTTAGATGATTTCTCTTTTTAGTCCAGTAACCTATCGCCACAACTCCTTGGATAATCAAGTATTGAAATAATATCACTTTCATGGCATATTTCTTTTTTTGGCTTTTTTTCAAAAATGCAAACGAAATTAATCCATAATATTATACCTTTGTTAGTACTTCAAAGTAGAGGGAACACGTGTCTTCCCAATAAGTCTTATTTTATTTTTAAAAACAAGATCCTTCCATTAGTAAAGAAATGATACAAATGAAGATAAGTTAAACTAATCAATGTACAAATCGTAAGATACCGATGACAACAAAACTAGTTACTTATGAAAGATATAGTGCAAAAATATTAACTTCTAGACCACTACATCTCAATTTTAGTTCTCAATATCAACCCACCTTGAATGGTAGTAGCAACAATTTGTACCTTGGAACTACATACCCCTAGACCTTCTCCAACCATCCTCCATTCTTAAGACAAAGACGACACCTTTAATTCTTGGCTAAAGTTAACAATCAATTAGAAGCAACATAATTCCATTTTAAGTCATGTGACATCCTCATATTGAATGGAAAAAGAAACCATAATCTATGAAACTTCCTCTTTTTTTGAGTTGCTGTATCAAATATACCAATTATAACATCCCATTGACCTTTTATGACACGTAACATTTTCATCCATGTAACTTGCACTATTTCTATAGGTGGAACCTGTTCTTTGAAAAACCATTATGTATCTTGCTTTCTAAATTGCCCACATTATAGACACCGAAGCTATTAGATACCCATACCTTATCCTTCTGCAAGGTTACACCACCAGCTTATGCACCCCATAATGAAGAGAAATGGCGGAATTATAAGGCAAAATTTTATACAATGCAAATTTTTCAAAACAATGATGACAATACTACTCACCCCCATGTAATGATATTATTTTGGGGCATAAACATTAATAATCTCACTACTCACATCTACACTTCTCGAGCCATAGCACATTGCCATAAACAATGTCTAATATTTTCACATCTAAGACATCTTGAAGACCCACTAGGAACCCACTGCAACAATGGCCTTGTGTAGCACTAGCAATTGAAAAATCTTAATTTTCCCAAGAGCCATAGCACATCTAAGATATCTTGAAGACCCACTAGGAACCCATTGCAACAATGGCTTTGTGTAGCACTACCAGTTGAAAATTTTTAATTTTCCTAGAAATTTTGTTGTTCCATAACCGTACCCATATTTAATGTTATAACTCTAAAGTAACACAATTCCTTATCCAATAAGGGCATGCAACTAGAACATATTGTAGTTGGGTCTCTAAAAGATTCATCCCCCCAATTTCATTGAGTATTGAAAATATTGCAATTTCTTATCTTGGGAATTTGGGTCTTGCCAATAATAATCCTTAGGATCCCATTTCAAGGCACTAGTTGCACAAGCTCGAGTACCCAAAACTTTCTATCATTCTTTACTACCCTTAAATTCGGATCTAATAGCCAATCGCCATCAACATAGCCTATTACCCTTATAACTTGCCAATTACAATCATTAATTAACGGTGATTCTGCCAATATTCTATGAAGCCTTCCCTTTTGCAATATGCCAAAGACCATAAATTACCTTCCTCCAAAAATGCCCTGACCCCAATAAGCATCGAGAAACCTATAAAAGCACCAACCCACTTAACCATTTGTTGTGATTGTCCAACTGGGAAAGTATTCCACTTTCCTTTGTCCAATTGTTACATCATTATTTCCCACCTCTAAACCCTTGTAATAGTTGTCATTTGGAATGTAGCGGTAGAGTATTGAAATTCAACCTCTCATTATATCTAACAGTTGGTCTTGTATCTATATTTCCCCATGGCAAGCGAGGTCGTGCCTCGATCATTTCACTTAATGGTAATGTGAACAAGGAGTTCCGAACACTACAAGGGAAATGTCAGTTTGTCGCGAGATTTGCCGCGAAAATCGTTCTGCAGAACATCCAGGAAAAGTCGCGAAAAACTCGCGGTAAACGACATTCTGATTTACCGCGAAATTTTGCCGCAAGTTTACCGCGAAATTTTGCCGCAAGTTTACCGCGAGTTTGCCGCGACGTTGCCGCGAGCTGGGAAAAAATTTACCGCGACATTGCCACGTGTTTGCCGCGAATATTTAAGCACTTTTTGCCGCGAGTTTTGCCGGGAATTTTACCGCGAAATTTAGGTCTCATTTTGCCGGTCAATATCCGCATGTTTGCCGTGGCCATTACCGCAACCATTACTGCTATTTTACCGCGCCAATTTCAGGACATTTGCCGCGAGTTTTGCCGCACAAATTGCCGCGACATTACCGCTTGTTTTCCGCAACTTTGCCGCGAGTTTGCAGCTTATTTACCGCGACCTTGCCGCGATTTTGCCGCGAATTTGTAGCATATTTACCGCGATTTTGCAGCAAATTTGCCGTGCCTTTGCAGCATATTTACCGTGAGCTTGCTGCTAATTTGCATCAAGTTTGCAGTGATTTTAGTGCGCTGTTGCAGCTTATTTACCCCAATTTTACTGCAACTTTGCCGCGTGGTTGCTGCTAATTTGCCGCGAGTTTGCTGCAATTTTGCCGCAATTTTGTTGCGAATTTGCCGCGAGTTTGCTGCCAGTTTGTCGCGAGTTTGCTGCAAGTTTGCCGCGATTTTGCTGCTAGTTTGCCACGAGTTTGCTGAAAGTTTGCCGCGAGTTTGCTGGATTTTTACCGCAACCTTGCCGCAATATTGCCGCGTGATTGCTGGGAATTTTCCGCGTGTTTGCAACCAATTTGCCGCCTGTTTGCTGCAAATTTACCGCTTCTTTGCATCACTGACCCTGACTACGATATTGATCGTGAATTAAAAACAAATTTTAATTTTCAAAACCCAAAATTGGGAATCTCAAATTTAATTTCGCAAATAAATTACAATATTGTTCAGTAACTATACAAGGGTAAATATATTACAATGGGGGAATTAGAATACAATTTAATAATATACAAGAAATACCAAAAAAATATCTAAGGGGAAGGGCCATATTCACTAGGGTTATTATCATCGTAGATTTCTAACCCTAGTGTATCATGATGTCCAGAACCGGGGTCGGTGTGGGTTGCCTTGGTGGCGGCTGGCGATGATGCGCCGCTTCGATCTAGGTTCTGCTTGAGGAATTGATCCCCTCGAGCATCTGGTAAATCTTCAGCTGCGGCGCCCTCGAAGTCAGCATCATCGCCTGGGCGCTCCTCTGGTTGTATGCCCAACCCCAGAATTAGTTGGTCATCCGTGATCACTCCCCGACTTTTGAAATACAACTAGGACTCTCATCGTGGATGTAATCGACGATACTCCTCCTCGGGATACGGCCAACAACCGACCAGCTCCATCTAGATGAGAAAAATATTTATCAATTTTAATTAGGGTTTAGGGTTTTTTTAATTATATTTATTAAATAAACATTTATAATTTTCTAAAATACTTACAAACTCAGCCCTGAAAGCTGAAGCACCTCCGCTACCCCATCTGACTGCCGAGCTTGACCTCATCTGGGTCACACACGCAGCGACGTGTCGAGCAAACTGTTCTAACGCCCCTCGTGCTCAAGTTGCTCTCCACTCGGCATCGTGGACGCTCTAGGGCCGCCCACCATCTAATCGCGGTGGCAATCCAGCTGCCTCCCGGTCTACTACCGCTCGAGCAGCTCTCGTGTACCCGCTCCGACGGTTCGCGATATGGCCGAGTATCGTCCAACGAAGCCAAACTGAACTGACCGCCAAGTGCTCAGGCATGGGGTATCGGGAGTTGAATGCAGATATAATGTGTTCGATCACCCCATCTCTATAAGTCGAGGGGTCGTACACATTTCGGACGTGCACTGTGACCAGCTCGAGCAAATATCGACGCACGCCTCGACCCAATCCGTCGGTCACGATACCCCCTGCGTCGTCGAGGGTGTAATACAATCTCCCGACAGGGGTCTCCCGACCAGCTCGATCGCTGTTAGTAGCGACGACGTGTGCGCTACCATTTACATCATCATCGCTGCCGCCGCAGCACCCACGACGTCCACGTCCACGGCCACGTCCCGAACTATGAGAGGTAGGGCTCGCACGTGCGGATGTGCCGGGACTCGATCTGGTCTGACTCGAGGCGGGGCTCGCTCGTGACGATGAAGCTGAGGCTGATGCAGGGGACGGGAGGTACGGCGTGGAACCTGTCCTAGGCCGAGTTTGAGGGGGAGGCATAGCTGGACTCCCTGCGGTGGAGTCCGTGAATAGGCGACGGCGCCGCTGCACGTCGTGCCCCCGCACGACAACACGAGGGCGGTCGCGTGGGGTGGCCCACCTAGGGGCGTGCTCCCAGCTGTCTGGGGTGTGGCGATACCAGGAGTGGCATCCAAGCTGGCATCAAATGAGCAAGGCCGACCCCTCACTAGCGGGACCGGAGGAGGCCGCCATGCCATATAAGGTCCCATCTCCTCTGGTGGGGGCATGCCACCAAAGTGCTCGGTCATCTGATGTTGCCATTCTCTCATGGCAGCATGGTAAGTCCGCCACTCAGCCTCCAATGTGAGTGGAATCGGTGATCTATTAGCCATCTATCACACATTTTAAAGGAGGGCAAATGGGTTTAGGGTTTCGACCTGTTCAGGACAATTAGGGCCGCAACTAAGGGCAAATTAGGGCAAATTAGGGTTTAGGGAAATTTAGGGCAAATTTAGGGTTTAGGGCAAATTTAGGGCAAATTTAGGGTTTAGGGCAAATTTAGGGAAAATTTAGGGAAAATTAGGGTTTAGGGCAATTTAGGGCAAATTTAGGGTTTAGGGCAAATTTAGGGCACATTTAGGGTTTAGGGCAAATTTAGGGCACATTTAGGGTTTAGGGCAAATTAGGGTTTAGGGAAAATTTAGGGAAAATTAGGGTTTAGGGCAAATTTAGGGTAAATTTAGGGCAAATTTAGGGCAATTTAAGGTTTAGGGCAATTTAGGGAAAATTAGGGTTTAGGGCAATTTAGGGCAAATTTAGGGAAAATTAGGGTTTAGGGCAAATTTAGGGCAAATTTAGGGCAAATTTAGGGCAAATTAGGGTTTAGGGCAAATTAGGGAAAATTAGGGGAAATTTAGGGTTTTGGGTAAATTAAGGGCAAATTTAGGGCAAATTAGGGTTTAGGGCAAATTTTGGGGAAATTTAGGGGAAACTTAGGGTTTTGGGTCTATTAAGGGCAAATTTAGGGTTTAGGGTTAATTCAGGGGCAAATTAGGGTTTAGGTTAAATTTAGGCGAAAATTAGGGTTTAGGGTTAATTTAGGGGAAAATTAGGGTTTAGGGCAATTTAGGGGAAAATTAGGGCAAATTTAGGGTTTTGGGTAAATTAACCCGAAATTTAGGGTTTATGGTTAATTTAGCGCAAATTTAGGGTCTAGGGTTTAGGGTTAATTTAGGGAAAACTAGGTCAAATTAGGGTTTTCAATAAATTTCACACTAATCAAATTCCAAGTCGAATTTCACACTCAAATTTCAAGTCGAATTTCACACTAATCAAATTTCAAGTCGAATTCACACTAATCAACAAATTTCACACAAATTTCACACTAATCACATAAATTTCACACTAATCAACCAAAATTCACACTAATGAACAATTTTCTCACAAATTTCACACTAATCAACACAAATTTCACAAATTAGGGCAAATTCACACTAATCAACACAAATTTCACACTAATCAACAAAAATTCACAATAATCAACAAATTTCACACAAATTTCACACTAATCAACACAAATTTCACCCAAATTTCACAAATTTGCGAATATTCACGCTAATTTCTGACATAATCACCCAAATTTCACCCTAATTTCTACCCTAATCACCCAAATTTGCCACATAATCACACTAATTAGTGCAAGGGTTTAGGGTAAGCGTGTCTACCTGGAGCAGGTGCAAGCAGAGCTGAGCAGGAGCAGGAGCTTGAGCAGGGAGGTCAAGCAGAGCAACTAAGGGCAGAGTGAAGGAGGGAGCCCAGATGCAGCAACAGTACAGGTGAAGCAGCTGGGACAGGAGCACGAGCAGGCGCAGGATCAAGAGGAGAGCAGCAGGAGAGACTGAAGGAGCAGGCGCAGGAGCAGCAAGTCTCAAGCAGGAGCAGGAGCAGGAGCAGGATCAAGAGCAGGAGCTGGAGCAGGAGGAAGGGGTTTGAATGCCAGGCGGGCCCCAAACTTTAGGGTTTAAAAGACCCTTGATTGTTGTTTACCACGCAGTAGCCGCGAAGTAGCCGCGTTCTTGCCGCGCCCTTGCCACGCAATAGCCGCGTAGTTGCCGCGACGTTGCCGCGTTGTTGCCGCGCATTAGCCGCTTCCTTTACGCGAGTTTGCCGCGACCTAGCCGCGACCTTGCCGCGAGTCTACAGCAAGTTTGCCGCGACTTTTCCACGAATTAGCATCAACCTTACTGCAACTTTTTCGCAACATTTCCGCAATGGATGCCGATCCACAGCAGATCAGTGAAGAGTCCTCGTCCACCGATGCTAAGGAGTTGTGCAGGACACACATTGGCCAATGGGGAGCTCGAACCATTCGATGTAGGTGTGACCGATGCAGGAAAAGATTTAAGCAAGCTCGTCGTGTGGTTCACGATCACATAAAGAAATGGGGCCGTTGGAATCCTGAAGAGTCACCCCATGATGTTCCGC
>JBBBWG010033319.1:0-17553 GCA_037176905.1 Azolla pinnata
TCGCTTGATTGACACCGAATCAGCGCGTTGATCATTTAATCAGATCCTCGATTTGCTCACTTGACGTAGTTATTGCATTTTGACGCCTACCCGACACTAGGAATCGCCAATTACGTCGGCTTGCTTTAGAGATTTTTTTTAACGCGCAATCTCGCTTTCATTTAAACGCCGGGCTCGGCTAGTTGCGAGCCTCCCGATTTAATAACGTCGGATTAAGGTAGTTGTTGGGTTTCAGGCTTAAATCGCTTGATTGACACCGAATCAGCGCGTTGATCATTTAATCAGATCCTCGATTTGCTCACTTGACGTAGTTATTGCACCTTAACACCTACCAAAACTAGGAATTGCAAAATTATCACCTTGTTTTAGAGATTTTTAACACGCAGCCGTTTGATTTAGCACCGAGTCGGCTAGTTGTGAGCCTTCCGATTAACATCGAATTAAGATGGTTGGTTTTAAGGCTTATTATGTGCTTGATTAACACCAAATGAGCACGTTAATCATTTACTTAGATTCTCAAATTCGCTAACTTTAGTAATTGCACTTTAACGCCTACCCCACACTAGGAATCACAAATTAACGCCTACTTTTAGAGATTTTAACGCACAATTGATTGACTAACACCAAGTCGACTAGTTGTGAGTCTTCCGATTAACATCGAATTAAGGTAGTTGGTGGTTTTAAGGCTTAAATCGCTTGATTCACACCGAATTAGCGCGTTAATCATTTAGTTCGATTCTCAAATTGCTAACTTTAGTTAGTCGAAAGTAGTAAGGGAATTGATCGGGATCAATTAGTGGGATGTCATTAGGAATAAAATCGATGCTAGCACGATTAATTGGGTGGCTGAATTTTAGTGAGAGATAAGATCGGGCGTTAATTTGAAATATCTGATTTCAGTAGGCGTTAAAATGTAATTTATAATTTGGCTAGACGTTTTGAGTATGTGTGTTCTTTGTGTTTGTAGCTGTACTTTTAAATCCTGTTCGTATTCAAGCTCCGATACCATGTAAGAATTCAGGTACTTAAGCAAGGTAGACGACGCACACGATGAGGGTAAGAGAGTGAGGCAAAGTAGGAATCACACAAGATCCGGTGTTGCAAGGTAAGCTGATTTTGGAGTAGCACGTCCGCCACGGCCTCCACCTTTGTCGATAGATCTTTGAGATATATGTTCTGTATACCTAGGTGTTGTTATCGTGTCCTTATCAAAGCTCTTATACAGTGCGAGAATTAGGATATTCGATACTTAAAAACCGAGATAGAGACGGACAATGAGAGGAACAGGGAAAAGGGAAAGTGGAATCAACGCACGCCGAGCTCGAGATTTTGTATAGGCAAGGTAAGCTGATTTTGGGGGGGGGGTACAAAGGCGGGCTAGAGAACGAGTAAGAGGACTCGAGAGTGATACGGTTAAGGGAAAGCGGAATCGCACAATGAGCTCAAAGAACGAGTGAGTTAGGTAACGGAATCCCGATTCATGGTTAGTTAACGGAATCTCTCGATGGCTAAACGGAATCCCGATTCATGGTTAGTTAACGGAATCTCTCGATGGTTAAACGGAATGCCGATTCATGGTTAGTTAATGGAATCTCTCGATGGTTAAACGGAATCCCGATTCATGGTTAGTAGTAGAATCTCTCGATCGCTTATGTGCGAAACGCCTGATATACATATATATATTAAACATGCCCATCGTCGGACTCAACGAAACCCCCCCGACAACAGGGACGTCGACGACGTGGTTCCTCGCGGGCCTCCCGTGGTACACGCTGAACCTGTTCGAGAAGGACGTGCTGGCGTCGGTGCGCTGGCTGCCGCCCGCGGCGTCGATGTCGGCGCTGGACGAGGTGTACAAGGTGTCGGGCTCGATGGCGCTCATCGCGCTCTTCTCGATCGTGCCGGGCTACTGGGCGACGATCCTGCTCATCGACCGCATCGGGCGGCGCCCGATCCAGCTCCTCGGCTTCCTCGCGATGTCGGTGCTGCTGCTCGCGCTCGGGATCCCGTACGCGCACTGGCGCGGCTCCGACGCGACGGGCTTCGTCGTGCTCTACGCGCTCACCTTCTTCTTCTGCAACTTCGGGCCCAACACGACGACGTTCGTGGTGCCGGCCGAGATCTTCCCGGCGCACGTGCGCACGACGTGCCACGGCATCTCGGCCGCCGTCGGCAAGCTCGGCGCCGTGCTCGGCGCCTTCTGCTTCACGGTCGTGGCGCAGGACCCCGACCCCAGGCTCGACGATCCGGGCTATAGTCCTGGCATCGGCGCGGGCCGGACTTTCGTCATCCTCGCCGCCACCAGCTTCCTCGGCTTCCTCCTCACCTTCTTCCTCATCCCCGAGCCCATGGGGCTCTCCCTCGAGGACATCGGCGCGTCGCCCGCCGCGATCCACTCGTCGGCTTCCGCGCCCGCTTCCGCCTCGGCTTCGCCCGAGAACGCCGCGAAGGATCGCGGCGCACCCGCCGCGAATGCCGGCATCGCGTTGTCCTCGGCTTCTTCTCTTGTCTGAAAACAAGACCTCCAACAAGCAAGGAGATCTCTCATCCATCCATCCATCTATTCACACACACACACACACACACACAGCACATATATATACATCTATCTATCTATCAATCTATCTATCTATCTATTTATATATGTATGTATGTATGTATGTATGTATGCATGTATGTATGGTATGTATGTATGTACAAGTGGGCTGCTTGTGTGGCAAGACACCAGCTAGCTACTTCGTGGATTCGATCCCGACTCTCTGTAGCCCGAACTCAACCCCTAAACCCTAAACCCCGCAATACCCTAAATCCTTGCTGCATCGTCGATTTGTTTTGAAAAAAAAAAGATATTCCTTGTCCCTCGATAACTCCCAGACTCTCGGCCAGCCGTGGGGCACGGAGGAGGAGCGGCGGGAAGGGGGGGGGGCGCCCTGTCCACCCGGCATTTCCCAAGTTCCGATTCGATGTATCTCTACGTATGTAACAATGAATTCCCGCTCGCCGTTTGCCGTCGTGCGGCTCAATGTATCGACACCGATTGTGATGCATGCTTCTAGAGTTTTGAGGCGCCTCTCCGGGCTTCCTCTTTCGACACACGCATGTGCATAGCTGCCGTCATCCGCATGCCCTCGCTATGGCATGCATGGCAGCGTCGCATCATCAACGTCAGGGCCCCTCATTGGCCTATGTCTGCCTGCACAGAGCCAAAAGATCGGTCATCACGCACCCTTTTCGATTATTATTCATTCCCTGATTGATGCCCCTGTAGCAGCTCCATCTCTGTTGTATTATTACGGATTACCCGAGTACATGCATCTCTTTGTTGTATTGCCCATCTCGCATCACAGGCGGGCCAACTCGGTCAGGCCGTCCTTCAGAAAGACATTACCACAACATCTTATATAGCACCAAAGCTCTCGATCCGCGGCAGAAATTGATCTCTCCGCATGCATGCGATGTCACTGGGGTTCATGGAAAACTGGATCGCTATGCATGCGGCTTATGATGCATAGACATCCGCAGAGCATACGTACAAAGGTGAATACAGACAGATAGGCACATGCATGCATGGGCATCCACTCTAACATCCACAAAAATGCTCGTCTCAATGACTTTGATCGAAGCTCCCTGGAGGAGCCCAGCAGACTCGCGTCAGCCCGATTCGATGATTCGATACGGAGAGAGCCAGTAGCACGTTACGGGAAGCTTATGGGGAATCGATTCGCCGAACGAATCTTACGAGTTTCCGTCTCTAAAGTCTGTCGCTACTCGATACAACAGTCACATGCATCCACAAACGTACCCCATCCATCCAAAGCCATGGACACATGCCCACACATGCATACATCACCCACATACGTACATGCACGCAGCCATCGCATCCATGGGACACGCATCCATCGCATCCATCGCATGCATGCGACGCGCATCCATCGCATCCATTGCATGCATGCGACGCGCATCCATGGCATCCATCGCATGCATGCGACGCGCATCCATGGCACACTACGTTTCTCAGAGAAATGGCGGCTCGTCGTCGAGGCGATCGATCGATCGATCGTACCTTCTTCTCGTGCAGGAGCTCGCCATGGAGCCGCCGATCGTGGATCCAATCCTCCACAGGTACGCCCTTCCTCGCCTTCTCAAGTCGTCTGCGACCCTCCGCGGCACCTCGCTCCTTCATCACCACATCATCAAGACAGGCATGGAGCCCGACGTCTACCTTGGGAGCAGCCTTATCCGTAGCTATGGCCGGTGCGGTAGCTTGGAAGCGTCCTCCAATGTCTTTGAGAGGATGGGGCTCAGGTCCGTCGTTTCGTGGGGCTCCATGATCGCGTGCTACGCCTCTCATGGCAGAAATGCGTGTGCTTTCCATCTCTTCGAAAAGATGAGGCTGTGTGATTTGAATCCTGATAAGGTCATCTACGTGACCATCCTGAAAGCAAGCGGTTCCTTGGATGCAGAGCGGGGAAGTCGTGTACATAGCGAAGTCGTTCGAAATGGTCTCGAGTCCGATGTAACCGTTGCTAGTTCCGTTGTGTGTATGTATGCTAGGCTGGGAAACATAGACTGTGCTTGTAGCACGTTCGAGCGGATACCGAACAAGAACATAGTGATGTGGGGTGCCATAATCTCTGCTTGTATTCAGCAAGGGGATGGCTTGAAAGCACTCCGACTGTACAAGGACATGCTGTCTAATGGCACCGGGCCTAATGAATTTATCCTATCAAGCATATTGAAAGGGTGTGGTATGGTACATGATTTAAGCACAGGAGAGCAAATACATGGTCAGATTATTGAGCTTGCCCTTGAATCAGATGTTGTGCTTGGCAATGCACTGGTTGACATGTATTCCAAATGTGGTAAGGTAGATAAGGCATACGACACCTTTGCTAGTTTAACTGAACAGAACATTATCGGTTGGGGTGCCCTCATTGCAGGATATGTTCGACACGGATCTGATGAGAAAGCTGCCGATCTTTTCGAGGAAATGCAGAGTAAAAATGTCAACCCTAATATGGTGACTTTCTCCTGCATTCTTAATGCATACGGAAATTTAGGATCCTTGATCCAAGGTAAGCTTGTTCATGATCGAATATTAAGATGTGGAATCCAGTCTGATGATATTGTTTTGTGCAGCCTTGTTGACATGTATGTGAAATGTGGGGCGTTGAAGGAAGGGAGAAAAATGTTAGACAGGAACACTACAAGCATTGCAGCATGGACCATAATGATGTCCGGCTATGTTGAACATGGCGACATACAAAATGTCCTGGAAATTTATCAGAAGCTGGTACAACTTACCACTAAACCAAGTAAGGCCATATTCTTGTGTATCTTAAAGGCTTGTAGCAACTATGATACTCTTCAGGAAGGCATGCTAATACATTACCATGTGCTGGAATCGACAGTTGAAACTGATATTGCTCTTGGGAGTTCCCTAGTTCATATGTACAGTAACTGTGGGAGTTTGCGAGATGCTCACAAGATTTTTGATGAATTGTTTCAAAGAGATGTGGTTCTATGGGGTGCCATGATACATGGCCATGTGCAGCAAGGATATGATCTTTTGTCCTTGGACCTCTTTGAACGGATGCAAAAAGATGGAGTGAAGCCAAATGAAATCATATTCCCATGTGTTATCAAAGCATGTCGGAATCTTGGAGCTTTGGTTCTAGGAAGGCTAGCGCATGACCTTATCATAAGACATGAGTGTGAATCAGATACTGCCATAGGAAACAGCCTCGTTGACATGTACGCTAGGTGCTGTAGTCTTCCGGATGCCTTATCTGTTTCCATCAAACTTCCGATTAAGAATGCAGAATTGTGTAACATAGTAAGAGGATATTCCTCTTCCAAAGGACATGAGTGGGTGGATGAATATGGATATAGGATTAGTGATACATTGGATGATTGTGGGGGAAGTGGCGATTCTGTGATAAGTATCGATAAGCTTAATGACATTGTAAACATTTTTGGTCGTGAAGGACAATTAGGAGAGGCAAAGCTTGTTCTACAAACTATGCCACATTTAGCAGATGAGATTGGGTGGACATCCTTGCTAACGGCATGCCAGATACATGGTCAAATGAGGATAGGGAGGCAATGTTTCCATCAACTTACTCCCTTGGTTTCATGCTTTGATAGACATTCATATCCACATATAACTAGTGAAGCTTGACACGGTTCTGATCCTTTATGCTTTAATCAACTGCAAGGTTATCTTGCGTTTTCGATCATGGCCAAGGTGACCAGACCATCACCCCAAACTTGCCCGATGATGATGTTGCACATCAATCAATGTCTAGGGTGTGCAGATGGAACATGGCGGCATTCTTAGCCAAATATGCACTCAAGCCATCACATCCCAACACAAGGGCATCATAATTGCCTTGTCATAGCATAAATATTTTCTCTGTGTATGCTTGAGACACTTGATAACCTCTCTTAATGTGCTTTGCCAAGAGTAGACATTTATTTATAGCTACTAACAATTCCCAGACGAGTAATTAGCATATCTTATATTTGAGAACCACAAGGTAGCTACTTGTCTGAATCGTCCTATTAAAGTTTAGAAAGAAGAATACTTAGTAGTGGACAGCATGTACCAACCACCCTCTCCCCATACATTGTCTTATTGTACCCCTATTCGATGACAACGGTTAAAATTGAATCGTTCTTATACTACAAACCTGAGTTCACCCCCATTTCTGCTTATTTTGATGGGTACCCACAATGTGTAGATGTTACATTTACTGCTCTGATATTATACTGTCGAGTTGTTATTTATTATGCAAAGCAATTTTGGCCAGCTAATGGTAAACCATAAAACATTCAGCTCTTCTTACCAAGTCTTTTAGGGTGCTTTAAAGTTTATAGCTCTTCTTACCAAATCTTGAAGTTCCACTAGGTATACTACTTTGTCATGATAAAGAGTTAGCATATTCACCACAACGAGATGAACGTGTCACATGCCAACTCAACGGCTGTAAGTGTGTCACAACTACTTTACCAGCTTTTGGTGTTTAACATTAAATAGGTTTGCATCAGAAAAGATCCTTTTCATGTTCTTCTAATCGAGCACGCAAGAATGTTTAGAAACATGCACAACACTCGCACCAACAACATTATTAAATGCATTGAAAATGGACATCTAATTCATCAGGATTCAAAAAGCCTTCAAACTAACATCCATTTTAATGATCATAACATGGCAATGTAGGATGTGGCACAGCAATACACAATCTATAGTCAGCACAGTGGCTTTTATTAGAGACATTTGGACACTCGATTCACTAGAGACAATTGGGCACACCCCACTCACGCCTCGGCAAATCTGCAAATTCCAGAAAGGTGCAGAGACGTTAATATGATGTAGTTTTTCCACGTCATAATAGTTGTCTACTTCTCATAGGAATTCAACATAAAAGACTTAATCTTACACCAAAGGAGGCCACTATGAATCTTGACAGCGATAATTTAATTAGGTGTAAGCTTAGATTCAAAGTTAAATGAGAAATAAATCCTAAACCCAAAAGCAGATCAAACCATTTGAGATCTTAAAATGTAACCTATAGTTTTTATAAAAAAGTGAGCAGAATTATTTGACTATGGTGCCTGTCATTTCATTGAAGGAGAAAATGCATACCCAAGTTCAGAGAGTGCAAGGTGAGCTTCAGAATAATCGGCAAAGAATGCTTCCTCATCCTGAAACAGAAGAACCCCCATTCAGCCCTCTTAATGAAGATCTGTGTTTTTAGCACAACAAAATATCTATGCTCCCATTCACATCGAAGTAGGGCTATGGTTAGTACTATGAGATGCGCTATGAGCAGTTCCCAAGTTTGGCAATACAATTGATCAGGCGTAGCATCAATCTCTACCTGGGCATATTTCTGAACGTATGGGAGGAATTCTGGATCGGAGACAAGAGCCTTGTCAGAAGGAAGTTGAAGCAGACCATCTTTCTCTCCCGACAGAAGTTCACTGCCAAACCCAAACCAGAATCAATTAACACTAGAGCACTTAAGCTTATCTCATTAATAATACAAAAACATCAAGGGCGTACACAAAGTAAGAGTTGTCAAAAATCAGGGGATTGCTGGTCCATGGTCCTTCAAAGCCAGATCTATCCTTGTGTGCTCTTCCCTGTGCAGAGATGCTTATTTTTCTCAGAAGATGTGACAAAGGCTTAATTCATAACCGATGCCATACTAAAGTAGAAGGAAATGCTAACCAGCGTATGGGCTCCAGACAGAGCAACTATCTCCTTGTCTCCGAGACCCATATGACCAAAAACAGACCTAAGGTGGTCAGATCCTGCAAAAGCAAAAGCTCCCAATTAAATACATATCATATGTTCATGAAGAGAGTGTTACTATGAATTATAATTATCTCAAATTCGCAAGCCGGTTAGCTATGCAGTAGAAAACTGTTGGTTGAAATCAATTTCCATGGCTTTCTGATAACTAGACATCAGGCCCAATGCTTAGCATCTACAAGCCAATCGCAAACATGAATCTTATTCAGAATGGTTGTGGGGTGAATGTTCGCAGCCACAATCACAAACATAAGTTAGAGTGGAATCAAATCTTCTGGAAAGCAGTTACAGATGTTACTTCAAGAAAGACAATCATGGATAACAAGTCAAAACCAGGTATTTTTTAGAAAGACCACTGTAATTCCAATCGACTAAGCTTTCTTTCAAGTATAACACTAAAGGAAATAGGGGATACCCTTGGTGGCATCAGGCAAGCGACCTTCCTCTGGGCTTTCAGTCTTATCCTATTCAAGAGAAAAGCAAAGAAGTTTAGCTAAGTGATTTACCCCTGATCCATGAACTTGTGGATAGGTAATTTATTTGTTACCTCTCTTCCCGGATGGAAAGGAATCTCTGGTCCTCCAGTCACTTCAACAGCCACCACTCCAGCAAGCTAATGGAGATTCGGAATAATAATATTTAATGAGTTCTCAGATAGAGAAAACTGCGCATTCATGTATAGGTTTTTCTTTTCTCAATCCACATTCTTCCTTTTAAAACCAATATAACCTATAATACATGACTTAGGAACGTAACACTCATATTTAGCCGCTGTGCTTTCTGTAGACGGTTTCAGAATTATCATGAGTAGACAAAAACAAACATCTTCACATAAGACAAGGCATTCAACCTTGCTTATACTACACATTTAAGGAACTTACGGAAAACATGTTCACTGATTAGATCTTCATCATGAGACAAAAATCTATCCATCAATCTTCCTCTAACCAACATAATTGACATGCATTCCCCAGCTTCCAAGAAAATAATGTTACACATGATGATGATCATAACCTTGAGAGGAAAGGAACGGCAGCGATCAATAAGCTTACTTGATAAAAATCTGCATAGGAGAGGATCGGGAACTGGTCCTTGATGGGCTGCAATAGGTTGACTGCAATGCTAAGGCCTGCATTAGCATCATGGGCAAGCTCGTGGGGGTTACGAATAGTTCCGAAGGGTCCTCCACTCTTTGTGGTCACATCATATGTCCCAGCAGCATGCCATCTATTCAAAAGGAAGCCTCATTATGTAGTAATGCATACAAGCCATTCATCTATTTTATATATATATATATATATGAACAAGATTCGGTGAAAAAATAAATATAATCTTCCCCACGGGTCAATGGTAATAGAAAGCTGTGTCTGTCTAATCTTTTAAACAGGTACTAGGTACAATAGATAAGTACATAATTTGAAACTGTTTTTTCGTTTTTGCTTTGATATGTTTTTAGACCCAAACATCCTACAAAATTCACATATGCCATGCCTATAACAAACAGGTCTATTTACCCATTCAAAAAAGTCATTGAACGCACAACTCTTGTTGGTATTTCGTCCAATGAGCTATCACATTGTTTCTAGTATCCTCCTACCCCAATAACACAATTCAAAAAGAATCACAATACTCGGCGATACTTTGAGTAATAGATTCCATTGCAAACACGACTTATTATCCAAACCTACCTGAAACACCTTACAGAAATAAATACATAAATTTGTTTCAATACATACGGTATCAAGCTTGTGATCGATCTATAAAGAACAGCCTGAAAAATGAGCGTTAGAGACAGACCCACTTGTTTAGCTACGGATACGCACATGAAAGCGACAGCGTACTCATTTTAGAACAAGAACAATACGGAAAGGAGTATGTATTTCTTACTAATTAACTTATATCTCGTTCTATTTTGGCGCAAGATAACAATGATAAATTTATCCACCACCATACATGACGAAAGTTCAAGCTGACCTAATTACACTAAGAAGAAGAAGAAGAAGAAGACATTTTATAGCTATGGTTTTGTTATACTTACGCAAGGCGAACTACTATCGGAGCAATGTTCTTCTCTGCAAAACAAAGGAAGAAAAACATGGATCACTTTGTGCAAATTACTGAAACAATGAATTAATAAGAAACTACGGGAAGATATAGGATTTTCATGCTTTAAATTAACGTTGGTTCTAATCATTGTCACCTGCAATGAAACCTCGCAATTTCCTTTTCGCTTTGGTGATGGCAGCTGAGTATTCATCACTCGCTTTGGGGTAAACTTTCACCATTCTGACAGATGAAAGACGAAGCACAAACAGAAACAAAAAAAACCTGCAACAGAAATATGTTTTTGTAGTCTCGATCTGAGCTTGGGTTGGTAGCAAAAGCAGAAAATTAAAGATATCTTGAAGTATGCCCACATGGAAGCTATTAACGGCTGAAATCGCTGACTATGGCTAGACAGGAGAAGGATACAGAACAGAAAAGCACCACCAAAAGAGGGACTAGCCAGATATAGCTTACACTCACAATTCACGCTCGTTTAGTTTGATCCACGAACCCCACACGTACGAAAAGAGTTTCAATGAAATTATGCATTACCGTAGAAAGAACTTGTATGCATATACGTACCGAATATTATATACATATCGAGAGAGAGATATGAAGAGCAATAACCAAACCTGTTTAGAGTTTGGCAACAATGAAAGACGACTAGAATACGCTGAAGTGGCTTAGACGCGTATTGGCAGAGAATAGAATAAACAGATTGAAGGTGAATATAATGGCGGATGTCTAAAAGAAACTGCAAAAGCGGTAATCAAAGAGCTGCTATATGGAAGAGTTTAATTAAAAGAGAAAACATTAAGAAATTCGGCTTATCATTTGAAGGGGAAACGGGTGATTAGACATGGTGATCAGAAACAAAATCGGCCAGGCTGAGGATCAGATCCGTTTTCAAAGGATTAGAAGAGCAAACGGATTGTGTAAAATATGGCGACAGTGCAAGAGATCTAGATCAGTAAAAGACCGCAGAGTGAAGAGGAGAAGTATTCACACTGATCCAAAATTAGTGGGGACGTTTTCTGTTATCTTCGTAAGAAGACCGAAAGAAGCAAAGGAAGAGGTCAGAGAGGATTGAGGAGAAAGACTAAGGGTAATCTGGTAGATGAAGAACGGATGAAACTGATAGTCGTCAAATTATGCGGATAAGACTCCTTCAGCTGAATAACGCAAGATCTCTACAGACAATTCTAAACCCAAAACCCTACCTACGTAGGACATCGCAAGTAAGAAACGGCTACTGTGAATGAGTACACGAAGATCACTACAGAAGACGACTGTAAACCCTAAACCCTACCCAGTAGAGCAAGAACGATCACGAACCAAGAATTCAAGAAAAAGGAGGCTGTAGTTATGGACAGGTGGAGAAAAAATATGAAATTGATTGGATGAGATCACCGCCAGGAAAGCAGCTATAGAAAAATTCAATACAAGGGAGTGCGATTACTGAAGAAAATGGCTGACTTGCTCAGAGAAATGAGCATAGTGAAGCAGATCGGCTGAAAAACAGCAGAGCCCAAAGTAGATGAACTGGAATATTAGATACATATACGTGAGTAAAGAAGATATCAGAATGCGAAGAAATCTGGAGCAGAAAGCCGCACGATGAGCGCCGGAGCACGAAATAAAACTGGAACGAGGAGCTGGAGATTGGGCTCGATCAGCAAACACCGCAGCAGACGGAAGAGGTGTAGAGCGAATGACGAGTAGAATTTACGCTGATGAGTAGTAGATCAAAACAAAAGCAGCTCTCCGGGTGGTTCCGGCCGAAAGAGTGGGGTAGATCAAAAGGTAGAGATGGAGGTGGGAGTAGCGAGCAAGCTAGATGCTACAATAGAGAGATGAGAGAACCGAGAAGAAGAAAAAAGAAAGCGGGAGTCTTTCAGAATCGAAGAGCAGTAGTACGATCAGAATGAAGGAGGCGCTGCAGCATAGTGAGATCTCCGAATCCGCTGCTGCACGGAGAAGGATATGAGAACGGGGAGCGATGAGGTACGGAGGCGACGAATCGGCAAAAGCTCAAACGAGAAGAAGGAGAAAGGGAAGGAGTCGGAGATGGATCTTGGATCTTCGGGATCCGCAGCAGAAGAGAAGAGAGGAGAAGAAGAAGAAGATCAACAACAACAACAACAACAACAAGGATGCGATTGCGGGCAGCGATGGAGCGTCGACGTGAGGAATCGGGAGAGCTCGAACAAGGGACAAGGAGCGAGGCGAGGAAGGCAAAATGAAGGGGGAAGAAGTCCGAACGAAGGGCAAAACGCACAGACGTGGAGAAGAGGGAAATGGCGAGAAGGAAGGAAGGGAAGCAAGCAATGGAAAGCTTCGCGGCGATGGCGATCGGAGCTTACCTGTCTGTGATTCTGCAGAAGACGAAGACGAAGACGATGAAGAAGACGAAGAAGACGACGATGATATCATGAAGGGGAGCCGGGGCGGCGCCCGCCGTCGGATGCCGCGCGCGATCGGACGGCCGGGAGCGCGGCGCCGGGCGGACGGACGGGATTCGGCCCCGCCGGATCGGACGGCGCCCATTGATCCCCCGTTCTTTTGTGGCGCGGACACGAGACACACGCTCTTCCGATTTTCCTCTCTCTTCAAATTTCCTCTCTCTTCAAATTTCCTCTCTCTTCCGATTTTTCTCTCTCTTCCGATTTTCCTCTCTCTTCCAATTTTCCTCTCTCTTCCGATTTTCCTCTCTCTTCCGATTTTCCTCTCTCTTCCGATTTTCCTCTCTCTTCCAATTTCCTCTCTCTTCCAAATTTCCTCTCTCTTCCAAATTTCTCTCTCTTCCGATTTTCCTCTCTCTTCCAATTTCCTCTCTCTTCCGATTTTCCTCTCTCTTCCAATTTCCTCTCTCTTCCGATTTTCCTCTCTTCAAATTTCCTCTCTCTTCAAATTTCCTCTCTCGTCAAATTTCCTCTCTCTTCCAAATTTCCTCTCTCTTCCAAATTTCCTCTCTCTTCCGATTTTCCTCTCTCTTCCAATTTCCTCTTTTAATGTCCCCCTCCTAATTACATATTCCTCCCCCCCCAGTAGCAAACAATAATAATTATTGTTAGTATTAGGGATTATGATGATGATAATTGTTTGTTGGTAGCTTTTCTAGGCGTTAATTTGTACTTTTTTTAGTTCTAGTGGGTGTTAAAATGTAGTTCTATAATAATTAGTATTACTATCGGGGATTATGATGATGACAATCATTGTTATTAGTAGCTCTGCGAGGCGTTAATTCGTAATTTTTGGCTTTAGTGGCCGTTAAAATGTGATTCCAATAATAATTGGTATTAGTATTAAGGATTATGATGATGATAATAACTATTAGTAGTAGTAAAGTTGTAGGCGTTGATTTGTAAATTTCTAGTTTTAGCGGGCATTAAAATGTAATTCGATATTAATTATTAGTAGTATTAGGGATTATGATGATGATAATTGTTTTATTAGTAGTTCTTCTAGCCGTTAATTTGGATCGTTTCGTCTTAGTGGGCGCTAAAATGTAATCCAATCATTATTATTTTTAGTATTGGGGATTATAACGATGACAAAAAATTGTTATTAATAGCTCTCCGAGACCTTAATTTGTAACTTTTGGTCTTAGTGGGTGTTGAAATGTGATTCAGTAATTACTAGCATTAGTATTTAGGATTATGATGATGATAATACTTATTAATAGCAGTAGTTCGAGGCGTTAATTTGTAAGTTTTTAGTTTTAGCGGGCGTTAAAATGTAATTTAATAATTGGGATTAGTACTAAGGATTATGATGATTATAAATTAATATTAGTAAGTAGTTCTAGGCATTAAACTTTGTAATTTTTAGTTTTAGTGGGTGTCAAGATGTAATTTGCAATTCTGATACGCCGGTAATCTTCCGTAATAATAATAATAATTAGTCTTGTTATCACCTCGAATAATCGTTACAATTTTCCTTATAATCGAATCACTATCTATTTATTTCCTAACTTGTTTTTGCTTCTTCTAACTGCACCATCGTCGAACGTCAATTACCTCAAACTTTACATCTAATCTGCACACGATTATACCGCAAAAATCGGCAGAAACTAACAGATCGGCAGCTGATTATCTGCGATTGCTGGAATGGAAATCGCACCCAAACACTGCCACCCGAATGAATCTATCCCACTGTTTGGCAACATCGCTAGTTGTATGTGCATACAGACGTGTAATGATTAATGAAGCCAAACGTGGGCTAACTAGAACGGTCAGTTTCCAAGGTTCAGGGCTCAGGGTTCAGGGTTTTCTCTTCTTTTATGGCACGAACTTGTGGCGAGCATCGTCATCACATCGTACAAAAACTCTCGTGTCCAAGATTGGAACAGCGGGGAGCTGTGTTCTAGAAGATTCCGAAGCTCGATGCGCATCCAAGCCCTTCAAACATACTCTGGAACATTCTAGAAACTTCCAAAGGCCCGAAGAAAAAGGGATGTCATGGGGTGTAGTAACGATGTCGTGGCAAAAAAAGCGGGTTCTGGATTGGGACTCGAATCTTTCGGCATCGTGTAACTGTTTCCCCTCCGTCTGTTCTGGTGTTGCTGGAGCAGCAGAATGTCCCAATTGTAGAGCTTTCGTCGTGTTCACGCACGTATCTTGGCTTAGAACAGGACCACGTTCGATGCACACGGAGCAGAATCAAGAACTTGTCGGCGATTTAACCAACTTTAATTGGTTTTTAGTATCGTGAGTACGAATACAATAAAGTTTAATATTTATATTTGAACCTGTGTCCTATAGCTACACAATATTAAATTTTATCTGTTAAACTATATTATTTTGCCTAAATTGTATACATAAGATTAACTTTTATCCATTAAACATATTATTTCACCTAATAATTATTGTATTTTGACACTTGATAATATCTTAAAGCGTAGTCATATTAACATTAAAAACGACTTGCGACGTCTCTAACATCATAAGTCCTCAAAGTCATCAAGTGACAATCATGCATGTAAGCCACATGGCAATCGTGCATACAAGCCACGTAGAACCTATACATGACAATCACATGGCAAACATGTATGAACCTTAGAATTGAACCCTAAACCACAAACCCTAAACCTTGGGCAATTTGGGATCGATCCTTCAAACCCTCGCGGATTAGGCTCATCTCCAGCAAGAGCAACTAAAGTTGGATGGATAGCAGGCAGAGATGAAGGCCATGCCAGGAACCTAGGATCATTATGAATTGGAACCGAGAGAACCCATGTGGATCAAAGCCAGCCATGCTCTAGATCAGAGCCATCACCTCTTGGATTAGAGCGATAATCAAAGTACACGAGGATGATTGTAGATCAGAGCTCAACCCCGGCAAGATCAATGCCAGGAATCAAGTTGGAAAAACTCGCAGGATTTGGACAAAAGATGCCGATGGGCTGCTAGGAATCGAACCTGAAACATAAAACGGATCAGGAATCAAACTCAAAGATGGCCACGGGCTGCCAAGAATCGAACCCAAAACATAAATGGATTGGGAATCAAACTCAAAGATGACGATGGGCTGGCAGGAATTAAACCCGAAACATAAAATGGATCAGGAATCGGACGCAAAATCTCAAAGACGACGATGGGCTGCCGGGAATCGAACCCGAAACCTAAAAACAGATCAGGAATTGAGCCCAAAACCTCAAAGACGACGATGGGCTGCTAGGAATTGGACCCGAAACCTAAAACGGATCAGGAATCGAGCCAAAACCTCAAAGACTACGATGGGCTGCTAGGAATCGAACCCCGAAACATAACAATCGACCAGGAATCGAGCCCAAAACCTCAAAGATGATGATGGGCTGCCGGGAATCGAACCCGAAACCTAAAAACGGATCAGGAATTGAGCCCAAAACCTCAAAGACGATGATGGGCTGCCAAGAATCAAACCTGAAACCTAAAACGGATCAGGAATTGAACCCCAAACCTCAAAGATGACGATGGCCTGCTAGCAATTGGACCCGAAACCTAAAACGGATCAGGAATCGAGCCCAAAACCTCAAAGACTACGATGGGCTGCTAGGAATCGAACCCCAAAACATAACAATCGACCAGGAATCGAGCCCAAAACCTCAAAGACGACGATGGGCTGTCAGAAATTGAACCCGAAGCATAAAAATCGATCAGGAAATCGAGCCCAAAACCTCAGTGATGACGACGGGCTGCTACGAATCGAACGCTGAACCTCATGGGATCGACGAAAGATGATGATGGGCTGCAGGTGGATCGGCAAAAATTGATGACGGATCGACAAAAATGGATCATGGATCGACAAAAATGGATCATGGATCAACAAAAAAGGATCATGGATCAACAAAAGACGATGTGGGCTGCTCAGGAATCGATCATGGATCAACAAAAAGATGATGATGGGCTACCACGAATCGAACCCAAAACCTCATGGATCCATGGATCGAACCCTAGCCTTCATGGTACTAGAATGTGGTCCCTAGGGTTTGGGTTTGGGTTTTGAATTTGGATTTAGATTTGGATTTGGATTTGGTTTTGGTTTTGGAAGGAGGAGCTGCAGAGAAAGACGAGACGACTCCGGGCACAGGAGCAAGAATGCAAGGAAGGGGCGACTCCAGATGATCTTGGCATTCGGGTTTCGGTCATGTTTTCCTCGCTCAGTTCCAGCTGGTACGCTCTTCCTTCCTTGCTTGTTCCCTTCTGATCGATTTGATTTCTACAGCGGCTCGCACTTTGCTTTGCATCCTCAATCCTATTCTTCTTACAACTCGCTGGCTCTAACTACAACTCGCATCTGCCGGCTTCGCCAGTTTTGTTATTTCCTTTTTTTTCTTATGCCGGAACAGATGCTAACTGTAGAGTTAATTCTCCACGTTCATCGACTCGTTCTTAGGTTTTTTCTGAAGATTTTCAGTTCCCTCGAATTAGAAGGGTTGGACAATGCATGTGATTCGATTTCGACTAGTGCATCATCCCATCTCATCTGTCATAATGTTGCATCTACGAATCTAGGCTATGTTGGCACTTCGATGCCGATGGGAAGAAGAAGAAGAAGAAGAAGAAGATGATGATGATGATGATGGTGATCATGGAATTATGCGAAAAAGAAGAAGAAGATGAAGAAAATGATGATGATGATCATGGAATTATGCGAAGAAGAAGAAGAAGAAGAAGAAGAAGAAGAAGAAGAAGAAGAAGATGATG
>JBBBWG010033319.1:27034-40013 GCA_037176905.1 Azolla pinnata
GTGCATTGGTGCATTGGATGCAACGAATGCATGCATGCATGCATTCATTGGTGCATTGGATGCATTGGATGCATTGGTGCATTGGATGCATTGGATGCATTGGATGCATGCATGCATGTGCTTGGGCGCATTGGATGTATGCATGCATGTCTGCGTGGGTGCATTGGATGTATGCATGCGTGTCTGCGTGGGTGCATTGGATGTATGCATGCATGCATGCGTGGATGCGTGTAAGCAGGTAAGCATGTATGCATGCATGCGGGCATATGCATGTATGTATGCATGCGGGCGTATGCATGTATGTATGCATGCGGGCGTATGCATGTATGTATGCATGCGTGCGTCCATATGCATGCATGTGTGGATGCGTGTAAGCAGGTAAGCATGTATGCATGCATGCTTGCGTATGCATGTATGTATGCATGCATGTGTGGATGCGTGTAAGCAGGTAAGCATGTATGTGAGTAGATAAGTATGTACGTATGTGTATGCATACATTTCCGTATATACGTACACACTTGCTTACTATCTAGTTACATACATCCATATGCATTTTAAACATCAGGATACGTTATTATATACATACATACATACTTCACTTATTTGCTTTACTTACATTCAATAGCCCAAGCTTTAGCAGATGATGATTCTTTCACATTTCTACAGATCTTACGTGAGATGATTCTTTTGCATTTCTACAGATCTTCCGTGAGAATCTGGAGAAGGGGACCATATGTATTCTGAGTCCATCATACGCGCCATGTAACATGCATAAGTGGTGTTGCCCTAGTATAGATCAAATTTAGTGTCAAAGAGCCATATTTTCCTGATGTTGGAATGAACGCCACCGTATCTATCCTGCGCCGTACTTCCCTTCACAGAGAAACCATGGATATTGGCATTAATCAAAAGCTGACCCACAAGACAATGTCAAAAACTCAATAGGCTCCATCATATCTGAAGCAATTCAGTTTTGGATTCATGATAATAGAGATATTACCACTGGGTGCGAAGGATCGGAGACGGTTATTCTTCGCCATCATTGAACTCCCTTCCGATAACTTTGCCTTCCACTCTTGCAAGACCTTGCGGCGTTACATTTGCCAACATTTGACATTCTCGACAGCGCATGTATGAAGAACAGGAAGCATGTATGTGGCCTGCAGTTCCATCTCAACATTTGAGTTGTGCTGAGATTTTCCCTACTTCTCTCAATCGGCAAACCGAACCAGGTGTGTGCATACAGTTGAGAAGAAAAGGAGAGATATGTTCTCACTGTCTCCTGTCTAGATAGTACTAGCTGCACAAATATTCCTCATGCAGACGTGCACGGATGTACAGTTTCCATCCGAATGTTGAACTGCATTTGCAGAAGCCAACCTTGCAAGCTCTAGATTCCCCCATTTCTGGCAAGCACCCATCAATGCAGTCCAAACTGCAAGCGTGTCAAGGACTGGCATCTTCTCAATGATGATCAGTGCTTTATTAAAATGGCCAGATCGTCCGAAAACATCGATCATGCACAACCAATGCTCTAAATTCGGCAGTATTCCGTAACTCGAGCTCATCGTCTGGAAAAATGTTTGTGCCTCGTCCACAAGACCACAATGGCTGCAGGCATTGAGCAGCACTGTTAACACAACTGCATTTGGCTCTATCCCTGCTAAAACCATTTCGCTGAATAAGCTTATCGCCATCGCATCCTTACCGACCTGAGAATATCCTGTAATCAATGCCGTCCAACAAACGACATCTCGAACTGGAAGCTTGTTGAATACCTCATGAGCTTTTTCGCTTGCACCACACTTTGCATACATGTCCACTAGTGATGAGCCGATCAATATGTTTTTTTCTAGAAGACCTGCTCTCCCAATCTCAGCATGTACTCCTTGGGCTTTGCCAGTAGCTCCTGCAATCCCACATGCTTTCAAAATCCAAATGAACATGGATGCATCTGGAGAGCACCTGCTGCCTTTCATTTTCTCGAAAACATTCAATGCATCCTCACCAAGCCCTTGCTGCACATATCCAGAAATCAGTGCAGCCAAGGAATATACATCACATACTTCAAGCCTATCGGTTACTGCATGTGCTTCATCCAACGCACCGCATCTGACATACATATCCACCAATGAGGAACCAACAACATTTTCAGGTGAACCCAGCATGACAATGTCGGCATGAATTTCTCGGCCTTTATTAACTGCCCTGATATTCCCACAAGCTCGCAAGACAGAAGAAAAAGTTATAGCGTCCACAAACATACTATCGAGTTTCATCGACTCGAAACAGGAAAGCACTTCCTCGTCATATCCATGTTGGACATAAACTAACAGGAGTGTATTCCAAGAAGCTACATCACGTGCTCTAAGCCCTTGAAATACTGCTTGTGCTGTCCCAAGCGCACCGCATTTCTCATACATATCCACCAAAGCATTTCTAATCATGCTATCTTTTCCCAGAAAATCCTCTATTGGATTCCGATGGTATGTTTTTTTCCCGTTCCCATCCACTTCTAAACTACTGCATGCTTTTAGGATACAAAGAAAAGTAATGAAATTTGGACAAAAGCCATCTTGTTGCATTTCATCAAAGCACTGTAATGCTTCCCAACCATGTCCATAATTTGCATATCCTGAGATCAGAGCAGTCCAAGAGATGACAGTATGAGCTTTAAGCCTACCAAAAACTTCCCTTGCCTTTGAAAATGCTCCACATTTGGCATACATATCCACTAACGCATTGCCAATCAGGTCATCATTTCCGATTAATCCCTCTTTAGTAACCTCGTAGTAAATTTCATTTCCAATATTTTCAAACCCCAAGCTACCACATGCCTTCAACACACAAACAAAAGTAACTTCATTTGGACGAAAACCTTCACAATTCATCCATTGGAAACAGTATAAAGTTTCTTCGGCATATCCGTGTTGGGAATAACCTGTCATTAACGCATTCCATGTCGCAACATTTCGAACTGGACATTGATCAAATACCTCTTCTGCTTTTGCCAGCGCACAATGTTTGGCATACATATCAATCAATGCATTGCTGATCAAAATATCTCTCTGTAGCAATTCTTCTTCTGCAACCTGAGCATGAATTTGTTTTCCTTCTTTGAGTGACTCTGTGCAAGTACAAGCTTTCAAAGTGCAAAGAAATGTGACCTCATTTGGCAAATGGCACTCCTCTTGCATTTGCTTGAAACAATCGAGTGCTTTGCCACCTTTACCATGCTGAGAATATCCTGAAATAATCACATTCCAAGACACTATATCTCTAGCAAGAAGCTTGTCAAACACTTCCTGGGCTTTTGTACATGACCCATTTTTCACATACATGTCCACCAGTGCATTTGTAACGAATGTGGCATTGTTAAGACGTCTATCTTCGACCATCCTCATATGTATCATTTTTCCTTTGTCAGTTGCTTTTATACCAGCACATGCTTTCAAGGTGCAACTCAGAGTGAATGCATTTCCACATAGACCCTCACAATGCATTCGATTGAAACTGTCATATGCTACCGCATTATTTTTATTTTCAACATATCCTGCGATAAGTGCAGTCCACATAACAACATCCCTTGATGGAAATCCATCAAACACTTCACACGCATTACTAAGTTCACCGCATTTGCAATACATATCCATCAACGCTGTGGCTACCAACGCATCCTTTTGTAAAAAGCACTCCTTCACGACCTTGGCATGTATTTCTTTACCTTTGTACATGTTTCCCCTGATGCCACACGCTTTGAAGGTGGAAGCAATGGTAAAGGCATTTGGGAAGATACCTTCGATTTGCATTTGGTTGTAACAGGTAAGGGCTTCATCAACGTGTCCATGCCGAGCATACCCACTGATCAGTGTGGTCCAAGTGATCACATTCCGGGTCACAAGCCCGCTGAATGGATCAGGTGATTTGTTCATTGCACCATTTTAAAATTATTTCGAACATAAGCATGCATTCTTCTGCCCGTTATATATGTTTCCAGAGTTAGGGAAAGCTATCTCTATTCATGCATGAGGTACAGAAAATAAGAGAATGTGTCACAAAGTTGTAGGAATCCGGTTTATTGGGTTATTTACTACTTGATCTAAATTTATAGATGAAATAATAGAAGGTTCGGAGAGAATAACATCAATTCATTACGCAGTCAAAGTTTCTCTCTTGCAATTAAATATTAACGAGCTTAAGAACCACATTTATAGTAGACCATTTCTATATTCTCTGCTTAATTTTGTTCCAGTTTGTCAAACCCTTCAACCATGCATGTGCTTCAAGGGGGTCATTCAGGTTTCAAAGCAGCTTGACAAGACATTTGAAGATGGCAACATGGAAGAATGTACCAAATTTGTGTAAGCTACAAAATATAATGTCTTCCAAAGGACTCTTTTCAGTAATTTCAAGAACTTCCAACGGCCTCTTTTCAGTACTTTGTGCGGGAAAATTTTGAGCAGCCAATTAACTTGGGCTTTGCTGCGGAGCTTAAATGTGAGAGGCTCGAGAGGATCCAACATTTTTCCGTGCAAATTTCTTGTTTTTAGAACAGCCTCTTCCATTTTTTTCTTGATTTCCTTCTCCTCATTCCCTGACGTGTAGGCGCTTCACACACAATGTTTCGTTTATCCGTCACTGAGCTTTAAAACAAAACTTTAATGGAATGGCCAAGAGATCAAACATTTTTGGACGGAAAATCCTGTTCTTTGAGTTTCACAACACCGAAAAAAAACAAAAACAAATATAGCTCCTCCATTTCTTCCCTCGGTGTCGGCAAACATGTCCATAATTCAAAGGAACAATCTTGTGCTTCCAGGCAGAGTACAAAGACATTGCAATTCTGGTCACGCTCCTTCCTATATCTTCACAAAGCTGGTGGGGGAGGGGATCGATCGCAATGCAATCCATGTTTCTTCCTATTTACTTCGCGAAGCTTAAGGATGGAAGCACATGGGAAGAGATGCTTATCTGTGTTTTTTTTTTCCGTAGCAGGGAAGCTATCCCGGGGCTGCTGGAAGCTCCTTCGATGTTGACGGCAGCCATGGATGTCGTCGTCGTCGTCTCCTTCTTCCCCGGAAAGCCTGACAGTAAATCGGAGCGGATGGGATTCATCGGTTTCACACTGTGTCCATCTGACCATCGGTTTCACACTGGCTCGCTTGTCCGTCCGGGCGTTCACATTGGTTTGAATACTATGAAATATATGTATGTATGTATGTCTGAATGTATGTATGTATGTATGCATGTATGAATGAATGTATGTATGTATGTGCCTGGTGTGTAATGCAGGTAGGTATATATGTATTGTTCATGTTGCTAAGATGTCAAATTAGCTTAGCTGATGATGATGACTTGGAATCTGCTCGTTACGCATTAAAAGGTCCGACGTGATCAGTGTTGGAGATGGTCGCCGACTTGCAATTAGCTAGCTGTACCGTCTTCGACATTCCATTCTAGAACCGGCCATCGTGACGCTCCCGAATCGACCCGTGCTTGTGCTTTGGTCCGTATCGATCGGATGGAACTAGGGTGAGGAACACCCTATCTTCCGTGCCAATACGCGCGTGATGCAGAAACGTTGGTTACACGCTTGTTCCGACGTGGCCATATGTTGTTGATGGGAGCGAGTGCGAGGAGGGCATACGTTTATATGGCGTGGACCTGGGCCAGGCACACTCTACACACGACACGATATGATGTAAATCTGCGCATGTGCAGATAGTAGGTAGGTTCGTGCAAGTTAATCCACGTCAGAAGGCGAGGAAGGCCCTTGTACAACAAAAACCCTATATTGGTTTTCTACATACAATGACAGAGCATTTCTCATCATTGCCAGAATCGAGACCCTCATTCTGACCGTTTCCTGCTTTATCTATTCCAATGCCTTGGATTCGGAAGACACGTTTAACATGCAGGCTCCGTGGAAGAGGGGATCAAGCAAGCGAACAGAAGAGCAAAGAGTCCAATCCGGTGTACACCTCTAAAATACTTCGCAAACAAGTACAAATCCACAACATCGGTTCCGTTCATCGCCTCATGCATGCACAGATACAGCAGACGAAATCGATACATGTATATCGGCCCAGCACCTGATGGATCGAATCGTAGAATGCGTACTCGGTAAAATCAGCGGCGGTTCAAGGCTCCAATCACGTGCATGATGTTCATAGAATGGGCGTAGAGGGTCGACTTTAAAAATACGAATACGTATAATTATACGCACGGCGCGTTGCAGTACATATGTACGGGGCGTATTTATACGGTGCGTTGAATCTCGGAGAGGAGAGACTGACTGCTGTTCTCTGCCGCGCCATTCAAAATATTCGGCGTTCCTTCTCCGATCGCCATCGCCAATACCCTCTCCCAGGTACGCCGCCCTTCTCCTGCTTCATCCGTTGAGCGATTCCCCATCACCTGGTCTCATGGTCCTGATATGCTGGTGTGTCGCCATATCCCTCCTCGCCTTGCATTTTTTTGTCCGAGTCCTGAAAGCGTATGATACGTACGGGTTTCCCTTCCCGTGCTGGGAGGAAAAAGAAAGCTATTGGCCGGTTCTTTCTGTAAGGCATATGCAAAGAACAAGCGAAAGCGGTATCGGTGAATTAAATATTGTGGAGTTCACAGAGATGCGGTGACAGAACGCAGCCACGTAAAAGACGGATCTTGAGAACAAAGGAGAAAATGATTCGAGTAGGCAACCATGGTATTCGGGGGTGTAACGGAGAACTCTGCTCGGAAAAAGCAGAATTCTGATCTCATTCTTATTATAGGAGGGTAGGGATAAATAAATGCGGTGTCGGGTTCAACACAGAATTCAGGAAGAAGCATGCGTCGTTAAATCTAAATGGTCGGTAAAAGAAAGCAGTAGCAAAATTCGAATTCTCGAGACAGAAGTGGAAATGGTCAGAGGATAGAGCGGCAATTTGAATATGTAGTAAATGGAAGTGCTAAATTCTTCAGAGAGAAGTGGAAATGGTAAAATCACCAGTTCTGAACATCTTGTAGCTCAGTGGCGAATCAAGCAAACCAAAGCAGTTGCAAAGTAGTTTTGTTGTGGCTCTTTAGGCAATAGGATAAAGATGAAAGCCAAAATGGTGGGCAAATAGACTGAATATCCAAAGATTCACTTAAGAAAATATGGTGGAAGTTTTGCAGTTTTTGTTTATCTCAATCAAGTGGCTAATAGTGCTGTTCTATTTCAGCTTTGACTTCTAGCTTTTTTTATTATTGTTTTTATACTCTCCTCCTGATATTCTGATGCAAAACTCATTTCTCGGCTTCTCTGATTGGATTGGGTGTTTTTTAACCAAGAATTGACAAAATCTTATCACAATTTTCTGTGATTCTTGCCTCTCAAATTTGTCTCAACTGTGCAGTTGACATCCCGGGCTAAAATGGAGAGTGAAGGCAATGGACATGAAGCTAATCGCACAAACAAGTAATAAAATTTAAATGTTTAAGCCTTTCAGCGGCAATGTTATTTCCTCGCTTCACTTGTATTTTCTGCTCAGGAGATGATCCTATTTCTGATTTTCAGAAGATCTCTTACATCCTTTGATGAACAAACGTTGTATCATCAATGAAAAAGAACACCATTCTTTGTTTGATCGCATAGAGAAACCCAACAATATTTATAATCAACGAGTACAAAGATGTAGGACCTGTATGTGAGAGTTGCAAGTTGGAAAGGAATCCTAAATTTATTTTCTTATGCAAAGTGGTACTGAATAACAGTCTCATTCGTTGCCTGATTGTATAAATTCTTGACAATTGAGGTGCATCTTAGATTATGTGATTGTAGCTTTGAGACAGATCTCAATTCTGTTCTTGTATGAAGTTATTAATCACAAATCTGCGGCTTATTGACAATTGTATAGAGAATTCAACAAAACCATTGATCCTGAAACTGTTGCACCACACTCCAGTCAAATCCCAGAAGGAGAAACCATTACTATTGTATCATATTCAAGTCAGATTCCAGAAGCAGAAAACATTACTATTGCACTATGTACTACTGATTTTCCAGGAAAGAATGACACTCGAAGTAGCAGAGAATTGTTTAATTTAGGTTCAGCTTCAGCTTCCATATCTAAAATTCCTTTAACGACAGATCTGAATAGTGTTCCAGAAGGAGAAAGCATTACTATTGCACCACATGCAAGTCAGATTCCAGCAGCAGATAGTGTTGCTATTGCACCACGTACTACTGATCGTCCAGGAAAGAATGGAACTCCAAGTAGCACAGAAATGTTTACTAGAATTCCGACTTCGGCTTCCATATCTAAATTTCCTTTAACAGCAGATCTGAATTGTGTTCCTTCTGAAGTAGAGATCTCAGAACCAAGCCTCCTAGACACACGAAGTAATCCTCAGAATGTGCACGTATTCATTGATATACAAGGAAAAACATTGGATCATAGGGTTATAGCTTCTGATGGTGTGACTTGCTCAATATCTCTATTCGAAGGAGATAATTCTGCTGGTGAGCATCGATTCCTGTGTCTTAACGTTGTGTTGTTGCTTGCATTCACACATTCCTTCCATGATTGACTGAATCTCGTACATTTGTTGATTCCTAGGTTTTGTCATTTATAGTTCTTTTTCATCAGCTAAGCTCTCCATCCTTTCTGTCTTCAGGGGAGAAAGTGCAAGTTCCACCAGCTGCAATAGAAGATGCTACTGAAATTAAGGGCGCTTCAGATCCAGAACGACTATCAATACAAGAAGCTGCAAAGGAAATTTCAGAGCCTTTTTCAGATTCAGGCCTGAATGCACTTGTTTCTAAGGGTGAAATAAATTTAGAAACAGAAAACGGTTTCATTAAAGAAAATCTGGATGCAAGAGGGACAAGTGATATTCAGTCTTTTCATGAAGTTGTTTCAGCACAAGAAAAAGTTGTGGAAGCACTAATTGTTGATCCACCTGATGGTGAACCAGTGATGATCGATAAGACCAGAGAAGATGCTCAAGGAAAAGACCCTAAGAAGATGGAAGATAGTTCTCAGAAGGTGTATATCTACTTTTGAAATTGATTTATATATCTGTTTGTGGATCTAAATTTTATGATGATAAGTGTAAATGAGTCGTGGGGTATACCATCAGACTTGATAAGTGCATAATGTTATGGTTGTGCAACATTTGCCTGATATCTGACAGTGATAGAACAGAATATAATTGATTACCATTTATCATGTTACTATGTTTCTGTTTTTCTGCTTCAGAATTTTCTCTTGTTGGGATACTCACAGCAACCTTCATTTTATATTAACCACGGAATTATTAATCTTGCATAGTAGATTGTTAAAATATAGATCCCAATAGGACGGATTAGTTTTTTGGTATGCCCCCCGCACCACTGTTTTTTTTTTCCCCAAGAACACATTGTCTGATTTCTCTTATGTATATCTATGTTTATTGCATGTTTTTACCTTTATACACCAAGGGTCGACAGTACATGATAAAGCATTAATCAATATCATGTTATTGTTGAAGTGTTCTTTCCTATGTCTTTCTTTTTGTTCTCATAGCGATTATTTAATTTACATCAGGAGGAGACAGAACTAAATATCGAGTCAATTAAAGGTCAGAAAGTGAGAAAGAAATTCGGGAAAAAAAGTTATTTGGGTGATGTGGTTGCTTATGATCCTGAATCAAAATGGTTCAAGGTAAGGAAAGTCACTTTTTGCATCTATATGCTATGGCATGAAGCTCATTGCTTTTCATGTTACTTAGTCTTAAGATAAAGTGGCTCATATCTATTCATTTGTGCCAGGTGGTGTATGAGGATGGGGATGAAGAAGATTTGGAGTTGTGGGAAGTAAAGGAGATATTAACCTCGTCAGGAAGTATGTCATCGACAACCAAAAAGAGGTAAAGAGCTGAAGATAGTGCTATCATCAAAGTACAGAAGTAAGAGGCTTAATGGCTTGAAATTTCTTTCTTTATGTTTATGTGGTAAAAGCACCAAAAATACCAGGATTTTTCACTATATCTCTGAAATGTGCCCTCTGGGTTTTGAGATTTTCTGGAGGTTGAACAAGGGTGGCATTTGAGGAAAAATAAGGAAAGTTAGGGTATTTTGGAGCTTTCCTCCAATTCTGAGAATTGCATGTTAAAGTATGATACTTCTCTGTCCCTCTGATTTTGTATCACGCAGAGGCTCCAATAAATCTAGAATGTTAGAGAATGTTACTCCAGCAATGAAGGCAAAGAAGAGTTCTAGGGAGAGTGATGGAAAATCTCCTAAAGATAGAGAATCTCGGTCTAAGAAATTTAGTCCAATGAAACAAGCCAAAAATCCAGGTTCAAATAAAGGGAAGATAAAGACTAGTGATGCTTTCAGAAGTTTGAAGCTGGTGTCACCTAAAAATCAAAAGAAGGGAAAGTCTAGAGGCAGTGAAGCTTCATTATTAAAGATAATTTTACAACAAGAAACGTTTGTGAAACGGAAAGCCGAAGAAAAGGAGCAGCAGGACGTTAAAAAGATGAAGACAGAAGGCTCTGAAGCAGGAAAAACTAAGGACATCAGTTTCAGAGGTGATGATGCCTATGTGGGAAGAAATGTGAAGAAAGATTTTGGTGGAAAGCTCTATGACGGAGTTGTGGTAAAATTTGATAAAAGAACACAATATTACAAGGTTCGCATAATGTTTTGAGAAATTGAAAATCTGTTCTGAATTTGACCTGTCTGTTGTTGGTCCATCCATTTGCCTTTACAAATTTCACATTTGTACTGTTAGTGTTGTTGCTGATTTTACCTCAAATTTCTCCAGGTTAAGTACGAAGATGGTGACCAAGAAGAGCTAGAGCTGCATGAGCTTCAGCCTATATTGATTTAGCTTAAGCAAAATATCGAGGTACAAGATGGAAATCAAGCCAAGTAATCCTTGTGTCTTAAAGACAGTTCAGCTTCACTGAAAGTAGTAATGTCTTCCAAAGTTTCAATTATACCTTTTTGTATAATATTGTATAAGCAGTAATAAATTGAAAAGCAGTGCACGATTCCTCATGTTTCAAGTGGAAGCTTTGTGTTTAAAGAAAGTAATAAGGTTGTGGACTTTCCAAATATATACCTTTTGCATAAGATTGTATAACAGTTAGTACTATAACCCACCCCTCACAGGCTGAGAAGTAATACAGCAGATCCCTGGTCAAAGATGAGATAGTTTATAATCTAAACTATTATTCAAACAAATTTGGATTAAGAGTATAGCTGATCAAAAGTAATCAAGCATGGCTGGGTCTTAAACATCAGGGGAATGGTTTGCATGGTCATTGGTAGAAATTGAGAATGGATAGGTGAGGTTGTAATTTTTTTGCTTTTCTTTAACTCAAAGGATGCGGATGTTTTACTGAGCAGAACTTTGTGTTTCTTATTTGTAAAAAAATACAGATGTTGATATTGGGTCTTTTGCAATGCAGAATTCAGAGGATAAGAAACTGGATGCTGCAACCGAAACAGCTGACTATTCTTGTGGGAGGAAGCCATAGTCAAGAGAAGTGTAGTGTATTTCTATGATGCATATCATCACCTTGTTTACTAACAATAACTCTGATTAACACTATTTCCTTAGCTCTGGATTCTTTCTTCAATCCCTCCCTCATTCCTGAAGATAGTGGATGAAGGAATGCACTTGAAAAGGGAATTAGAGAGCGGTTCTTGTTACTAACAAAGCAATAGTATTCGTCAACCACTGTTACCAAACAGCTTACTGAAGAGTTACATTTGTCTTGCAGCTCTTGTGGAGCATCTCTTTCGACATCCTTTTGGATGCGTGAGAGCCCTGTAAGTGATCCCTGTTGTAATCTTTCAATGTTTGCAAATGGTTGCCTTTGTTAGGAATCTTTGTCAGCAAGCACTTGCATAGATTTAGTGCTATGTTCAATCTACTTCTCCTTCCACTTCCCACTTCTTCTTCAGTTTGTTTTCTCTTTCATCGGCTCCATTTGTTTCATCTCTCGTTTCGTGCTGAATTCCATGATCTGTTTTGTCGTTGCATTTCGTACATAATCAGGCTTGCATGGTATGTGACTCAATCATCAACTCGTATGTGAGGAAGTCATGGAAAGAAGGATAAGAGTAGAATGAAGATTTAAGCAAAAGGAACAAGCAGAAGAAGTGAAAAAGGATCGATTCGGGGGATCAATGCCTTTGATTCATGAGAAGGTAAACTGCAGTGTGCATATGGGTGATGAAATCTCCAATTGATTCTGCAGTGTTACATGATCTTACTAACGCGGGTTTATTGAGTTGGTTCATTACAATAGATGATTATAGATAGAGTTAGCATTTGAAATGGCAATCAGAAAGAAAGAAAGAAAGAAAGAAAGAAAGAAAGAAAGGTGTATTAACATCTTTTAAGACGAAAATTGGCCCATGAGACAAAAGATACAAAAGAAGCGGGTTTAGCTTAATGACAGCACTCAGTCCTAAATAAACTTCACATGGTTGCTCCTAATGATGAGGATCATTAAGGTTTTGGATCTAATTAATATGCATCGAGAACGTTAATGGTCATCTCTATTTGCAAAGACCGATTGTGCAGTTGGATCATGCAGACTCCATTTTTCGATCTTATTGTTACCATTAGCATGATAATAATGCTTCTTTCTTTTTGACGCCGACAGAAGAAGCGTCGTTGACCGTTTCTTCACCCGGAAAAGTGGCTAAGAGCTTTAAATCGATCCGCCATTCTTGAGCACAGCATCTGCCTGCCATCTTGACCTTTTGCTGCTACTGCTGTTGTTGGTGAGGCACCATCCGGTAGATATGGGCCCCTCTCTATAATAATAATCAGAGGAAGTGAAGTGTGTGGATCGTGGTCTTTCATAAAGCGAACAAATTGTGCGGTTCCTGTCGCATCCGACTGCAAAAGTTTGTAAATTCTTGACTAAGTGGGTGGGTGGGGGAAGGGGAATTGGAGTTGGACCAATAATACATGCCATAACAGAGATTGTCTCCCATTATCAGCGATGC